>DVPD01000615.1:0-10861 GCA_018237605.1 Apyrrothrix (Melanopyge) sp. n. Burns01
GAGATTTTTATCTGTGTTGCCACAACCGTTCTAAAATTTGACAATAAAATCTTTTAGCGGTTAAGCCGGGTCCACAGTGATAGAGTTTGTATTGCGTGTCCGACCGACGACGCCGCATTCGAGGCAAATATTTTTTCAGCAAATTCCAATTTATTTTCCCGTTCCGTTTTTCCTTTTGCAGATACAGCAAACACTAAAAAACCGTACGCATCTGATACGCTCGCCATTGACATTTATTTTAACATTTTTATATACGTAAACGATGAATAAGTTTGTCAAAAAACAAACGTTACCGAAAATCAAATCGTTGTTTATGTGGACTCAGCTTTATACAAACTTTTATCTACATAATATATATTTATATATTGTTCCCGAACTCAATGTATACACTAACTTAAACTATAACTAGAACAATGACGGATACATATTTTCTGCTCCACTTCATATATTCTGGTGGTTTCAATAAATTTCCTTACTTCAAAAAGCACATACATAATATATACGTAATAAATAGTACTTCTTGAATGTACGCGTAAATTTTAAAATATACAGCAGCGGATGCGGTTATATAATCTATCTAAATTATATGTATATTTACACCACACAATACAAGTGTCTGTAAACATACAGACACGAAAAACTACAACTGATCAGTGAGCTGTGAAATTCACTATCAAACAGCAAATCATTCTTTGAATCACCTGAATAAAAGTTTCACCAAAAGTTTTTTTTTTATAAAATAATTCAAAAAAAGGTTTTTTTAATTAAAATTACATTTATAACCTCGTAGCATCCGGACATTTTTTTTTGAAGATAATTTATACTATAAACAACCTCAAGGCCCGCGCTGAGAACTTCGTACGAGAAAAAACACAGTACTTTTTTTATAAAAAGTTGAGTGAGCGGGAACAATGATTTCCTTTTCAGAAATAAATTTAGAGAAAAAAAACTTTTCCCGTAAAACAAACTTTATTCCCCGAAAAAAAAACTTTTCTCATCAAAAATTTTATCTCCTTCAAGAGTTTTATCAAATCACTAATCGAACTAACTATCAAATATTTTTTACGGTTTTAAAATGCAAACACCCAAAATGTTATGAGATGCATTTCTAAATCACTCGTTCATATCATTATAAGATATGGATAGTCTATGAATACGGGTTTAAATGCTTCCCCACAAAACAATACAAGATAATAATCTAATCCCGTGACAAACAACGGTGACGGGACAGTGCAGCGATGCGGAATCCCGCGGGAATTGTAACAAGCGGTCGTGCACTGACATTAGTAAGATTAAATTCCCAACCAATTGAGATTAACAACTGTCGGTGTACACACGGCTTTATTAAACGTTGCCAGTGTGAAAAAATGCAAAGAATAATTACTTTAATTCGTCTTGACATTTACTTTTAATAATCTAAAACGAAGCACAGCTAATGAGATTTGTTTTATGGCTATTCGTGTTCTTTTTTCAAATATATCCCATGAGTAACGTAAATAGTTTGTACGTTAGTAAAATACAATGTCAGTATTGACGAAATTTCATGTTATTCCCATTTACTGTCAAATTTTAGTAACGAATTATTCACAATGAATAAACGGACACCAGTAGTCTTATTCCAACATTCTGTACGAGGTCGCTTGCAGATGTATGATCGCTAGAACCAATTGTGAACGTTGTTTTTATACTACTTTTTTAAATACAAAGAAATACAAGGAGGTAATAAGATTCGCAGTTTTTTATTGGCTCGTTGGGGAAGCGACCATGAAATATTTTCATTAATTTTTTAAATTAATTATTTTCATTAATTAAGTTTGTGAATCACAGCTCACTGATCGAAGGTTTTATTACGACGTATAGATAGATAGCTACACTAAGCTTAACGTTTCGTTGGGTTTTCTACATATGCACAACCTACCCTGTATCTATCAAAAGTTTCAATCGTTCAATTCTCGTATAAATCGCGGTAGCGGATGGTGTGCACGCCGCTTAACAACCCGCGTGCAGGGAGCTTATAAAAGCTAGGACAAATAGACTGCGATGGACTGTGTTAACATTTAAATAATCAATTATAATTATACAACATTATATACTCTTTGTACATAATATATGTAGTCTTCAGTATATATGCCAATGCTGATTGAGCAGTCTGAAATAGGTACGTACGGGGTGGGAATTGAGGGGTGAGTGAATTTAGACGCTTAACAAAGCTCTGAATGATGCGAGCAGAACACTTTAAAGATTGGAATCAGCACAGGAGAGAAATAATTTCATTACTAAGCAATGTTTCTTCATTTTCTATTGTGAATATATATATATTATAATATTTTTGTATATAAACAATAATTGTGTTATACATACATCATTCTCTAGTATATGATAGCATCTAGTGTGCACGCACCCTTATGTTATATAATTGTATAAAATAGGGTTTTAATTAAATACATTAACAAGGAATGGACTTACAGCTCGACTTTTAAGCAAAACTTCATGGCGGGCCTGTCAAACAATAATTTATCGACATTTTCAATTAATTTGTAAGTCTGTCATCCCCTTTTACATTTTAGAATTATAGTTTATTATTTTGAAGTTAAAGTAGGTTAAATGACGAGCGAAAGGACGAAATTAAAATTACTACAAGAATATGTAACAAAATTACAAGTGAATAATTTTTTAAATCACACAAATATTCTAATACGTAAATATTATTGTATTTGGGAGGACTGCTTACAAATTGTTCCGCCAGAGGCGCCACCTCTGCGTTTGCTGTCACTTTTGTCATATGTCAATGTCACAGACATTTGCAACTGCGCGTAACAGGGGAATTGACAGATGTCATATTATTTAAATATTGTATTAGAATAACGCAATGAAAACGTAGAGTTTGAGTCTGCAACTCATCTTTTTTTACATACAATCTGTCACACAAATACAAAACTTACAACGAACTAAGCTGCCTGGAGTAGTACACTGTACCACAACTCCACCTAAGTTAACTTGAGCTAATTTCTATAATATAACACGCAGAAATCAACTGGTCACTTGAGAGTAATGCGCTTGCTTTCCGGCGTCATCGGTTTCCGCCCACCAATGGTTACAGTACGGACAGTATCTTAGTCATCATTATATTTTCTACGCACTTTTGAGATGTATCCATACTAAAATAAAACTAAAAGTATGTTAAAATCAAATAAATGCCGTTTATGCTGTTAGTACCTCGTCATTACGGCTACGTCAGGGAGGTGCCTAGTTAACTTCTGCGAGTTATACATACGTCGATGTCATGGACTTCCAACATCACAACAAAACATTTTAAAAAATAAGAGATTTTTAGACATATTTAATACGATTCATTCCCAATAATAATAATGACTACATAATATATATTTCTTTAAAATAATCATTTATAATATATTTTTTAACATTTACGAATCAACAGTTGCCTATATTTATCGATTTCAGAACGAGTGACGTGGGTGGGGGAACACAGCTTATAAACAAAACAAAAAAATAAAGACACCATAAAGTTGCCACATAAAAATATTACAATTCCACAGACAATATTCAACATTTGTACATACATAGCTACACGCGTCAAATCATTTATACACCGACATTACGGGACACATTTCACTAACAGTGCGTTTTACCATCAACAAGAGTTTTAATAACACGTTGATATTACAGTTTTCACTTTCGCTGTTCACTTTTCGTATGACTAGTGCACTGTGACACTGAGCTCAGCGCGCGAGTCCGTTATGTCACCGACATTACTTGCCTCTGTACTTCTCGGTGGTAGCGTCCTCCAGGTTGCTGTCCCAGTCGAACTCCGTGACACCGCTGCGCGGGGACACCTCGCCGAGGTGACGCCAGCGGAAATCGAAGTCCGTGTCGCGTTTTTTCAAAGCTTCGAATCTGCCAAGCAAACATGCACTTTAACACGTGGCACATAAAGGCCATATTGCTTGCAACGAATACCGCCTCGATCATTAGATCCATTTTATTATATTATTGTTGAAGTTCACGATTTATTCGTGAGGAGACTACAAATTTATAGAAATGTCAACGTAAACGATCTCGTGAGCTGTGATCACATTCAAGATCGTTTTGTATGTGTTAAAACAGCGTTGTGATTTGTGTATGTATGTAAGTTTCATTTAGAAATTGTCCCTTTACATTTGTTTCAATGAAATACATAATATGGGATTACTTGACAAATGTGTCTATGATATAAAACAGCATGGGCGATTGCAAAATTAATATTCGTAATTGTTAAACTATTTATAAATTGTTCTAATTATTGTTAAGGCTAAAGCTAGAAAACTGAGGGCGAGCTTTATAACTGCCATGTACACATATATTTTGTTACGCCTATTTCCCGTAGAGGTAGGCAGAGAATAAAGATTCACACCTACTACGGTTCTGACAGACCGCTTGCCAATCGTCTATATTCATTGAAGTACTTGTGTGCATGACACGCTTTTAAGGTAAAATAAATCAAAATATATATAACTCAATATGATAAAACCAAAAATGACAAAACACACACACGCTCATAATATATATTAATAAATAATCACATAATACCCCAGTTGAATGCCCCATTCCACCCTTGGTATAATGTAGCACCTGTATTTTCCTTATTTTTATGCGGTCGTAAAATGAAATTATGAATAAGTGGGCACACAGTAACACGAGACGTTGGAGCTGACAAGCACGCAACCCCTCGTGGTGGGGCTCGTAAAAACTTCAACCCCCGACCCCCTCCATACCAAAGTAAATAAACTAGAGTGTGTATCGGTTCAACAAGTCTCATACTAACTATTCGTATGTTTATCAACTTTATGGGAATTGGGTTCACAGGTCACGGTATTTGGTGGTTTGTAGCGTGCGGTGTATATAGAGCGTGAGGCTACAGGCTACGCTTTATGACAAGACTACAGGGAGAGAGAGAGAGAGAGAGAGAGAGAGAGAGAGAGAGAACGAGTACATATTTGTGGGAATTAATGCGTTTTTGTATGTATGCATATATACAGATAACATAAAACTGAACTTTAATTTTCGTTTCATTAATTTTTTTTTTTCTGAATATTAAAAATGATTCATAACCTTTACATAAATATTAACTTTTCTTACTTATACCTTAAAAATATTTATCTTATAAAAAAAAAACTTCCTGCACGTGACAGCGGGCGTACCGTTTGAGCATGAGGTTCTTGGCGAACTCGTACAGCTCCAGGTCGAGCGCGTTGAGCCGGCGGATGTGTGCCACCTGCGCGGCGCTGAGCGCGGCCAGCGTGGCGCCCGACACCGTCGCGTTGTGCTGCGTGAACGGCACCGCGAATCGCAGGTTGAACGTCTCCTCGAACACGTACTGCGATATCTGACGACGAGTGGGACTATGTTAGATTTGGGTTTGACGGTAGGAGATGAGACTGAAGATGGGGGTGATGTGGCTGAGGAGAATGAGGGTGAGGATGATGAGGATGAGGATGGTGAGGATGCGGAGGGTGAGGATGAGGATGGTGAGGATAAGGATGATGATAACGAGACTCGTATTGTATACAATCGAGTATTACACATATCATCTGCAACGCATCGATCATCAATGGCCTATGCGTCTATTTCAGACGATATATAATATAGTAGCTATAGACACGTGTTTTGATGACGAAAGATTCCAATACGAGATCGGCAATGACGTCCACACCGCGTGCAAACACACACATATGTACGCACTATTCACACATATACATATATGTATAGTATAGCAAAGAAACTCGATACAAAGCTGACGCTGAGAAGCCACATAGTGTTTGCGGTACAATACTAATTGAAACACCTGAAACGGAGGGATTTGTGCAACCCCCTCCCCCGTTACAGCTCGTCCTATCCTTCACCCGCTTCAACACTTTTAACCTAAATCTGATGGGATTAAAAAAGTATTACAAACGTAGAAATCTGATCACAAAGCGAGTGTTACATTACCACTAAGGAGTTTAGCGAAACGAGGCCCTCTGGTTGGTAATGGAATAATGTACTTACTGCTGGATGAGGGGGAGAACGCTAACAGAAAATTAAAGCTAAAACTTATATTATTTACACATTCGCATGTTTACATATGATTATTATACATAACGTATATATTATTCTATATAGATGAACATTAACGCGAAGAGTTTTTTAAAGTTACGCTTTGAGGATATTTTCCCAGTTTTATCACGCAAGCCGTTTCAGGGCAGTGATACGTTAACACTGAAATAATTACTGAAGATGTGAATGTTACGTACACAATTGAAACACTACCATCAAACGATTTGATTAAATTTCATACCGACTCAACTCACATATTTCTTGGGACAGCCCTAGTTTCAGAGAGATCCGAATAATAGTCATCGAATATTTTTCTGAATGTAATCTTTAAAATAGTCACATGTTATGTTTGAATAGCTCAGATATATATACACTTATATATTTTGTTATTATTACAGATACACTACGTATGTCAATGGACCCAGAGCGGTGCAAAGACTTGAACATTTTTTTGACCAAATATGTTATATACTGGCTGATGAAATGAATGTAGAAAAGTCCACGTCAGATCTGTAAAACTAGATATTCCCACTTCACCCATTTTCTTGTTTCTACCTGGTTGCCTGGACGAGATCGCTACAAAGGCGATAAGACCGCCTTTTGTATGCCTACAATTTAGAGATCGTTGTGTATATACATATATAATTTGTCTACTGGTGTACATATTAAGATTATAAACAGATAAATGTTTTAGCATACGATGCTCACTGCCAACCCCGTAAGGGATCTGACACGATGACATAATAACAAAACAAATATTAGAACAGTAGCATGAATCGTATTTTCGACGCGATAATATTTTGTTCCAATCCAATCCATCACACAGAACAATAGATCTGATTTTACGTAAAAGACGCGAGACGCGGCGGCTTGTTGTTTTCGGATGGCGAAAACATCGGAAACACTCGGGCAGAGGTCGAACCGGACAACGCCATGGTAAACAAACCCATTATATTTGCCGAGAGATATGAAAACGTGTTCTATGGGATGACATTCCATTACAATTATCACATTAGATAGGGAAAAATGTATTTACATGCACGTAAAATACAATTATTTGTACATATGCAGTTTATCAACTGTCTGGTAACCATCGTAGTACCACCTAGTTTGGGATTGCCACATTGGGATGGATGGATTGGGATGGCCACACGTGCAGATGGCATGTCCCAACTCCCAAGATAAATATTTAGCTCTGGTATGTATGGAGTTTCTGTTCTGACCACATTGGAATGTCCTAACGTTAGCCATCATATACATATATGCACCTGTTTAAAAGGTCAATAACATATCCACCCCATGCACACATACACACCCGTACGTCTCCACGCTCACACACAAGGGCACACCCCATAGCTTTACAACATTCAGGGTTTTTTCGTTTATTCCTTGTAATTAACGCCTATATATTCAAGGTATCAACGAAGTTAACATATATATACCATATACCGTTCGTGTATCATGTTCATTTACATATCTCTATTCATGTATGTGAACATATTTAAACAAAAATGTTTTTTTTTTAAATTAAAAGAATTATTGAGAATGTTCACAGGGAAAACACGCAGGTGTAGTAGGGAACTCATTTGCTAGCGAATACACAGACAGACAGACACAAAGCACTCAATGTTTATAGCTGCCCTTCTTCGGCCGCGGTTGAAACGGTGGATAGAGATATTTCTCAATTTCCTCACAAACACTCAAGAACAAATTGGTGCTTCCACTGGAACAATGGCTAGTAGCATTATACGCCATAACAGTATCTCCCTTTCTTAATAGCGTCTAATATGACGCAAGATTTAAGTGTTCGCTGACGACCTACATTATATTGTCTACATGAAAAAGAGAAGAAAAATAGAGGAGGGAGGGTCACAAAAACTTTAGACCGGGTTACGGACCTGACCAAATGATTAGGCATTTTCCAACTGGTAATATCACTTCTACAACTAACGACGTCGTCATCAACAACATTATCATCAACAACAACATCATAATCATAATCATCATCATCATCATCATCAACAACAACAACAACAACAACAACAACAACAACAACATAATCAACAACAACAACATCATCTACATATTTAACGTTCCACTGTTGAACAAGGATCCCCTTCTTTGAATGAAAAGATTGTATCGACATGATTACACACACACACTGTGATAGTATGGGGACAACGTTCCATGGGAACAAGGAACGATCTGAAACATTCTAGAAAAAGCGCCTCGATTATTCGTAGAGACAAAGGATCGGATCCTTCGTAAATGACGCTGCCATAGACAATGCGATGACAAGCAATGGCGAGTAGACATTAAACTGCTAACTTATCTGTGCTGGCCGTATAACGTTAACTGATATAGCTATTTTCCAAAGTAATATTTGCTGTAATACATGTTAAAGTAACAATATTGAGAGAGAAAATATTTAATGAACCAAGTACTAGTATTATTCAATGGAAACAATATTAATAAATAAAAATTTTATTCTATATATTTGCTTTATACGTCCAATATGTGCCAACGTATACCTTGCCAGCGTGGTACACTATATCTTTAATGCTTCTCGTTGTGACGATGTGTCATCCAGTGCCAAAACTGGCCGTGAAACCTTTTGGTCCAGTCACATAATTGTCGTTTTACTGGATAAACTCGTCACATCACGTCGACAATAACTTGGCTGCGAGAGGCGGAATACACGCTATATACACCTACATCGTATATATACATACATATGTATATTAAACGAGGCCTCATCATCATCAGCCTATCTGGAGTCTATCCCTAACGATAAATAGGATTTAGTGTTGGACAAAAAAAAATCAGTTTCAATTTCAGTTACCTCCTTTACAAATAACTAAAATAGTCCCCAAAACTACAATTTCCTATTAGTCAATCGGTACTTCCAAAGACACCTTCGAGACATCGAGATATTTCGTATCGCCAAGTTGATTCTTTGCTGTCCATACACGTTACACAGTGTCGTCAAAGTTGAGACCAATCCATACATTATTTACCTTCAATCCACGAGCAACGGCCATCGAAGGCGCAGTTCAGGGACAAAACAAAAGCGAAAGACAAAAGTTCTAGCAAGCGGCCGTCTGAGCGTGAGGGCCTACGCGATCGTAGACCTACATTCGCAAACACTAAAGGTACGGTGTGCAGCGGAATACTTATGTTGTAGAGTAGTATGTACTGTGACTATGCATTTAACCCTTCTCATTTTGGGCGGGTACCCGTGTCTTACAGTTGAAAGAGTTGAAGATTAGATGATGAAAGGCAGGCGGTCAAAAAAAAGAAATATTAAATAATCGAAAATGAAGAAATAATAAAAACCTTATCTTATCCGTTAATATTTTCGAACATGAGAGAGATATCAACTAAGCCGCGTTCAATCTAGTCATTAATTGAATTCAAGATTTACCGATTTTTACCGACGGAGGCAAATCCGAGGAAATTAAAATTTCTATCAATAAAGAAAGATGCTTACGCTTGCAGATGTTTGATGATATATAAACTTAATAAAATTGAGAATGTTTTAACTATTGGATGGGTCAAGAATCATGGGTCTTGGGACATGGGACATGGGACACGGGATACGGGTCATGGGTGATTTTAATCATGGTTTTTACTAGTGGGTAATTGATTCCAAGTATGTATACCTCGCGGAGTAAGTTAAACTATCTGGTCTAAGTCGTTATGTCGTTACTACGATTATATTTTCAAAATATCAAGCCAACACACGAAGTAAACCTGATTTTTCGATCCGTCCAACTTGGATCACAAGTAGCTCCACGTCTACTCATCCATTTCCGGCATGTTGAGCATCAGATTGGATCGAACACACTTTTATTACCGGCGCGTTCTCCGCAAAATGAATAAGTACACTTGTGGCGATGTAATTTATTTAAAAGGTTTGCAAATTGAATCACTCTTGTACACTTACAATTTCCTCTTAGGTTTTTAACAACAGATTGTCACTGCTTCTAGTCAGTGTCGTCTGACTACACGTCATACAACATTATAAATTTTTCAAAAATATTATTTCATCAAATCAGATGGTCGGGTGATATCCCAAGATATTTATTGTTTATTCTTATAAAAAAATTTAGACATATCTAGTTCAATCTCTTACTACATTATAAGTACAGTTAGATTGAGTGTCATTTAGCAATCGAAAATCCCATAATAATATTTCTATTATAAACATCACGCCAGATCCCTGACGGGATAGACAGCGAGCATCTAGCACTAAATATATCCTAACAGATCGGATGTGCTACTTTTATCACTTGCCTCACAAAGGCAACAAACATGAAATATAACTGACCTTTTGGAACTCCGTGAGACCAAAGTAAGACAAAGCAGCCAGGTTTCTCTTGGCCGACGCGAGCAGCACCCGGTCGCTCTCCGCGGACCTGTGCCTCAGTGTGCCGTTGTAGCAGCCCACCAGCGCCAGGTCCGCGAGCATCCTGGTCTGCCTGTTGTTAGCCAGGTTCCACGGGCACGCGGCGAAGTCTTCCAATGTCACCCCCCGCCACGATTCCCCGGAGTAGCATGGCGGTACTTCTGATGCTGCAACAAAACGAAATGCGATAGATTGAACATTAAGACATAAACACCATATTATATAAAACGTAACATCACGCCTGTAGTCCCCGAAGAGGTAGGCAGAGGAGTGTCGTACACCGCCGCGATTCACCAGTTACGTTTACGTCCCAATATGGAATAGGTGGTGAGTCTATTGCCATACACCGGGCACATGAGA
>DVPD01000616.1:0-10860 GCA_018237605.1 Apyrrothrix (Melanopyge) sp. n. Burns01
GCAATAGGTGGTCAGTCTATTGCCATACATCAGACACAAATCCAGACTCCAAGCCACTACTAGAAATTCTAATTTGTAGAAAAATCCAGTAGTATCCGATCCGGGATTTGAAACCAGGACCTCTCGATCGGCAGTTGCGCTTGCAACCAACACGACCAACGAGGCAGGCAACGAGTATATTAATCAAACGCACAGTTCTGAAGATAAATCGATCGTCTATATATGGGTGGAAATCGCTTAAATACTGACATACGATATATGTATACGTAGAAAAAAAAACAATGAGAAACTTGTGTACGAAATATTTTGAAGGCGTGCGGGAATATACCGAGATTGACCAACGAAGCCCGAAGTTATGAACGCAAGAATGTGTGCTTTGAAACTTCATCCATTTCGCTAAGTTTATAATAACTATGTACCCGGAAAACGGTATTACGATACTTGAGAAATATTTGAAGCAGATTTTCTATGTGTGCCTACGGTGCAAATTGACGAGAATTTAATAAATATTGCAGATATTTGCAGCTAATAAATTTTAAAGATTAGCCAGCTGGTACGAAAATAATATATGTACACGCCCATTTATACCGTTAGTCTATGAACTTTGGTATACGAACTAATCATTGAATACCACTTGTTATGGCACGCTCAGCGGTTATCAGGCGAGTCTAACAACTTGGGACAGATGCCTTTACCATTAAGTACTCCACGAAAGCGTACTAAAGAAACGTAACTATGATCCTTAATCCCTTCCCCCCTCTACGCTAAAATATCCTACCTTATTAATCATATTATTGTTTAACCTTCACGTGCATTAATTGTATGTGTGTAATATTTTCATTAATCCTTACAGAATGTAGATTACAAGATTGTAGAATACGATATTCACTTAATAAATCATTCAGTATTATTATTCAATTTAATCAATTAGTGTTATTTCTCTCAATTCCTACGTTAAGTGAAGGTACAAAAAGTGAACGCTTTGTCATTAAATACACAAAAAATATACATTTATCCCCATAAGGTAAATACCCAAACAAAAAATCTGCTTTTTAAATATTAGTTTTTCAGAACCATCTTGTAAGTAAAACAAATATTATATTCTATCTTTGCATTGCCGCTACAGCCTTTTGTCCCTGTTTTTTTAGGTTTTTTTCAGTACATTATATACACATATTTATTTTAGATCCAATTTCCTTTTTCATACATTCAGATGTAAGTGTAAATTTTTAATATCTTCTAAAAGGTACCTAAAGTCAATGCCTATTACAGCTACGTAATACAACCGTGAGATGTTATTTAAAAGAAAATCGTATAAGAATTGTAATAAGCCGACGAGCCGAACAATGGAGATTGTTTCAATATCGACATATTAACCCGGAAGAAAATATTCGCCTCGAACTACAAAGAGATTTCGTGGCAACATCATTTTTGGTCGACGTCTTATTTGCCTATGGCGGTTTTATTATAAGAACATAAAGAATAGCTTTTCATATTAAATTGAATTCCAAGCTTCATTGATTTTCAATTTGTATGAAGCGTACAGTGCGAGGTCGAGATGAGACATCCGAACCTCAAACAGGCAAATAAATCTCTGTAATGCCGGGTTTGCGACAAGCCGAATCATTTTCTCTCTTAGCTTATAGAAGAAAACTCCAATCTTTTTTTCATATGATTCTTTCTTTATAATATACTATAATGTCATTTCTTTTTAATAGCTCTACTTTAAACGACTAGCTCAATGGTTTTAGTTAGGTTAAGTCTATGTCGTGTTTCGTTAAATTGCCTAAAAATTTAACAGTACTACAGTGAAGAAAATTTAATTTTAGAACTCATTAAGGGAGGATTATATCCAGCAGTGGACTGTTTGATTTTTCCTCGGAACGTTATTAACAGAATTTATAAGTAGATTGTAGTAAGCTTGACTAGTACATTTATTAGTTGTAATTTCATTTTAAATTTATTATTTTAATATATCGTGACGGGGTATGGCAATAGGCTCAACCCTTATTCCAAGGTGGTGAAGCCTGGGAATCTACTGCACTCCTCTGCCTACCTCGTCAGAGAACAGGTGCGATACGTTTCACAATTTTATGTTAACGTTACGTGATGTTACGTTGTACAAAGTTTATGTTCATGTATTTAAATTTATTACACTTTCTTTGTTTCTCATACTACGCGAAGGTATCTACTTAAGTGTACCTCTGCCTCTTGTAACTGTTATTCATTAATTACTTCTCTATTGTAAGGGGTAAAGCCAGAGAACAAAAGACCAACGCGCCTACTGTCGTGTTTCCAGCGAACACAAGGTAGTAATAAAAATATAGGAGAGAGTATTCGTAATTCCGTATTTGTTGCATAAAGGCTATTACTGTTGTTACATCATCATGCTAGTTTCTTACGCTGTAGGCAGTGAAAACCGAGATCCAAAAACCACTGACGTCACAGACCTGACCTTTTTATTCTAAAATCATCACTCTCTTTCTACATAAGAATTTAAGCGTAACTTCACACTTGTAATCCCCGAAGACGTAGGCAGAGGAGCGCAGTACAGCCCCACGTTTTACCAGTTACGCTTGCGTCCCATCATGGAATAAGTGGTGAGCCTATTGCCAAATATCGGTCACTATTCCAGACTCTGAGCCATTACTGGAAATGTCTACTAGAAAATCTAAGGTAGAAAAACACGACCAAGGGGTCAGTTCTATTTTACTACACTCTGTACAATATGTTATCATTATTATTCCATCAGTACGTCAAGTCCCTTGTGGTGGAAACATGCAATCCATGCAATAGTCTATATTAAACATAAAAACATACGCTAAATTAAAAATTCACTAGTAAACTTGTTACTACTGCGTTAAAATCGTTTGCACGTATTAAAACCAGGCCAAATGAAACGTCTCGCGATCCAAGTTGCAAAGCAACACATGGGAGCGGCAGGAATTGTACTGAATGTTTCAGTTAATGCATACTGACTGTTCTTCGAACATGCGCGAATATGCACTGTAATCTAACTACTATTATAAATGTGAAAGTTCGTGTATGTTTGTCACCTGTGCACTCTGTAAAGCTGGACGGATTTGGATGAAACTCAGCACATTGTACACAGATTATGATCTGGACTAACGCATTATATTCCAAAATTTTCTAGTTTGTCGAGAGGTTCTCCAGAACGTGCTAAGATAATTAAAGTACGGTTTCTTTTTAGTTATTCAAAAATAAAACTGTGTTGAATGGTTGTTACGTTAAAAGTGAAATACTCGTAAATATTTCTATTTCTACCCGGGTAGGGGCTAGTTCTACGGCTACGGCTACGGCATATACGGTATTCCAAGTCGTGTACATTATTTCGATTGTTTGCAAGTTGACTATTCAAAACAGCCGCCTCTGGATGTATTGAAACAACCGCTCAGGTACGCAAGTGTGCCAGTGACGGGAATTATGCGGAACGCTGAATACGTGCTGATAAAATGTTCAGCTGTTAGCAGTCTACAAAATGCGTCCGAATCCTGTCAGAGTGTAGCCCTAATATTGAAGGCAATATATTGCACATTTTTTTCAACCCTTTCGTCGTTCACCTGTTCGACACGATCTCTCAGAATGAGAGGGTTAGGACGCATAAGGGTTATGGCAAATAATTTTATTAAATGTCATGATAAACTTTTGATTAATGTCAAGTTACATACTGAAAGAAAATAATATGAAGAGTGAATAGTATACTTCTATACATACAGAAAAGAAGAATAGTTGAAATGAAATTCAGCCATGTTTAAAATACAAATATAAGATCATAGGTCCTCGCAATCCTGTAAAACTTTCTATAATGATATATTTTGTAATTATAAAGCCTAATATTGTTGTCTCTTCAGAGGCTGCGAAGAAACTAAAATTATATTAGGTGAATATTCCAAGAATAATACAAATGAACTAATGAAGTACACTGTAATCATGACCTGAGAGTAATTACATACTTTAGTGACCAATGTAACTGTTACAGCTAAAGATATATTAATAAAAATAAAATTAGTAATTTATTTACAAGATAAAGGATGTTTAATGTAACATCACTCCTGTTATCCTCGAAGAGCTGAACAGAGGAGAGCAGTACACTCCCACGTTTCACCAGTTACATTTACTTCCATTAATGTAATAGGGCCACTGCATGAAATTACCACAAAAAATTTTAGTTAGAAAATTTCAAGAGTACCCAACCCGGGATTTGAATTTCTCGATCGGCAGTCGCACTCGCAACCACTCAACTAACGAGGCAGCCGATAGTCATTTTTACAAAGAGTGAAGATTCACTAGCATAAGAACGTTACCACGCTGTAAGCAAACCAAATCCATCAGTTATAATCATGTAATTACTCAGTTTGATACTCCATACGCGTGTACAGCTGTACGTAATATGGTGTGCATTACTAAGGCGCGCACGTAGGTAGTCGCCGATCCGCTACCCGCCAAATGTATTGGAAACCTAACAGGACGGGGAGCAAATAGAACGTGTACAGCAAACCAAACTCACGCAACCGCTAGCGCGGGTAAGTGTAAGCATTTATCACACTGCAAACGTTTATCAATTTCCCAGCTTCGCTGTAGACGCCGCTATTTTTGAAGCGCCTAAAATTAAAGTCGACTGCCTCGTTGGTCGTGTTGGGTGCAAACGCGCCTGCTGATCGAGAGGTCCTGGGTTCAAATCCGGGTTCGGGTACTATTGAATTTTTCTAAAAATTAGAGTTTCTAGTAGTAGCTCGGAGTCTGAACTTGTGTCCGGTGTATGGCAATACACTCACCACCTATTCCATAATGGGACGTAAACATAACTGGTTGAACGTGGAAGTGTACTACACTCCTCTGCCTACCTCATCGAGGATTACAGGCGTGATGTTACGTTTTTAAAATTAAAGTTAAATAAAGTCTACAGATACCATTTTAATCATTATAAAAGATTACGTAAAGCATCGTATTGTTGATGATGATGTAATATTGATACACATACTATTGTAGGTTTTGTATGATTGCATACTTGCTTAATCACCTAATATTATTATTAATAAATTAAGTTAATAAAGTCAGTTAACTATATATGGAAACTAAATATTTTTATTTCATATCCGTGTCGGGCCGGAAAAGAACCCATATCCCTGGTAGGACATGACATGGTAATATGAACTCCAGTTATCCCCATGCCGGGATACCAGGGTGTTGCAAAAGGCGACTAAAACCGGAGATGGCTGATCGTTATAAACACAGTCTATCTAGGCACGGCTAAATGCTCTAGCCACCTACGGGCAGAAACGTAGGCGAGGCGAGAGGTCGCGCCCTGCGACCCTAAATTCACAGGCCCAGAGTAGGGACTATAGGCAAAAATCCTTCAAATGGCTAATGATGATGATACTTTCCAATATTACATTTAAGAAATTGAATGCAATGTCCGTGAGGAACCTGGCGTGATGGTATAGGTTTTAGTAATTTAGTATCCAGTACATGAAATTGGTTTTTTGTTCACATTTAATCCGCTTATTATTATAAGAACAGGAACAAAACAGCAATCATTTTATTTCATAACTTATGTAAGAGTATAGAAATAAATATATGTACCTACAAGTTGCGATCAAGAAATAATAGACGTAAATGATTCACCTTATCACGAAGCCATTGATATAAATTAGCGCTAAAGGACGTATTTTTATCGTACAGTGAATTTGACTGCGCGTCTGCCGCTCCGGGAACACAACAGGATGTGGAACACAAAGGATTCGTTAGTGCCAACTCTGCCATCTCTAAACGTTGGACTAAAGGAGGATGGGTTTGATCGACTCCCTACTAAATTGCTTTCTTCCCGTTTCATACAAGAAAGAACTCGCAATAAAATTATTGACAGTTAAAATACAATGAACGAGTAACTTTGCATGAACAGTATAGACAACATGCTTTGATTTTATGAAGGACTTTTCGAATGAAAATGTTATCTTTCCAACTATAGGTAGCTACAGTTAGAATTAGAACGATCTTAGTTTCTGAATACAAGTTAGTCGTCCATCGTTAGTTACAGATATAACATATACCTTAAATTTTCCCTTAACGACTATAGTAACATGGACAATGAATTTACTAATGGCTGCACCACATTGTTACCCACTGTTGGGCATGAATGTTGGCATTATCATCACATCATCATCAGCCTATTTTAAGACCACCGACTGCCTCGTTGGTCGAGTGGTTGCAAACTCAACTGCCGCTCGGGGAGTCCTGGCTTCGAATCCCAGGTCGGGTCGTATTTGAATTTTCTGTCTTGAAACTGCTAGTAGTAGCTTCGAGTCCAGATTTGTATCCGGTGTATGGCTAAAGGCTCACCATCTATTCCACTGTTGGACGTAAACGTAATTTTGAAACATTTGAGTGTACTACACTCCTCTACCTACCTCTTCGGGGATTACAGGCGTGATGTTAAGTAATTACTGAATTAGCAAGTATAATTAACTGTCCTGTTCTGTTCGAGATAAATTACTATCATCTACACACACAAAAAAACTTTGAAAAGTAATTTACTGAGATCAAAAAGTTATTCCACATGTGATAAAATATTTCCAATATAATAATTAAGGTTTTATTTACGGACTTCACAAATACGCAACAATTATACTAACATGCAACAATGATACCGCCAATTCGCACTGGAGCAACGTGGTGTACTATGCTTCAGTTTCTGCAGTTACGGCACTCGTGCCCAACTATGGGACCTAAAATATTGGACTTATTCATAAAACATTATAATTAATAAATGTCATTCTATATTCAGCTCATACTCATATTTGTGACCAAATCCAAAACAATATTTTTAAAATAGTTAATACTGAAATCATTTTTATTAAAGAAGCATGTTAAGTCCGTGCGAATAGACATATTTGACACTCGGTGCTCTTCGCCTACCCCGTAAAGGACCAGGCGTGGCGATATAATAAACAAAAATGATACATCGGCGATAGATATAATTGGAAAATATAATAAAATACACGCAGTCCTACGCAAGAAGCGCGCGATAAAAATCCTAATATAGGCCCTATCCGGATGAAACAACCGAACCGCAATACCATAACAGCCTCGCCGTCCCCGAACGGTCATTTTATTTGAACACCCCAGAATTGTCACCTCAATGCTGTCTTCATTTGCCCCAAACAAGATCACCGTTACCCCCATAAATTGCTGAATTTATTTTGGCACATTCCATTTAGACGCACTATTCCTCAGTCTTTGTTACGTTTGAACGAGTTACTTCAAGCGGCTGTTTTCTTGTTCACCAAAATCATCTTCGTCCAGACAAAATTCGGAAATTGAAAATATTAACTGGGAAGGATTGAATTCGAATTAATGTCCAAGGTTATTATGAAATAGTTATGTAATGTTTTTTTATAAATAAGGCCAATGAATTACTGTCAATACATTGTCCAAAAATCTTTTTAGCTTTGATGTAAATAATATAAAAGAAAAAATAAAACAAAATGATAATATGCTGCAACAACACATTTATTTTAAAGCGATTTTTCAGTAAACGTAACTGGTGAGACGTGGGAGTGTATTACACGCCTCTGCCTACCTCTTCGGGGATTACGGTCGTGATGTTACATTTTTGTTACGAATTTGAAATTAATTGTACGAAAAACTAAAGCTAATTAAGCAACGCAAGGCGCACATACGGGTAGTTGTACTAAATAGTCGGTGAACCAGCTAAAAGACTTTTATCAGACCAAGGGTCGGTACTAAATCGAAGTGTCAGCTACACTGCCCTTGTACTTGACAATAAAAGGAAATATACAGTCTCTTTGTTTTATTCGGTAGAGCCCTACATGTCAAAAAAATACACCCATTTATTTATGTACAGCTATGTTCTATGGTTACACGGTACAGACGTAACACTGACTAACATTAGCGTGGGCTCATATTCCTATTTTATAATATCAGTATTTTTAATTATTTTTAATATATCGTGACGTAAATTCTCACATGGAGTAGACAGACACCACTGAATACTAAACATCGTTAATTTCTTAATTAATGTTTCACTTGTAAAGCAATAAATGTTATCAGTTTCTTTTTTCTTCCGTGGCGTTCCTTCATTTCTCCCGTGACCTCTCTACTTTTCATTCATTCTTTATAATATAATGGTGCAGCGCTATTCGCTGTCAAGCTTACCGAGTTACGTCACCAAGATACAGATAGCAAAACAATCAGCGCAAAAAAGAAATCGCCCTCGCATAAAAATGCAAAATGAAAGCGAGGTAAAAACTGAAACAAATAGGACGCGATAAGCACGACATTGGTTACTCTATTTTATGGGCCGACAGGTCAGAACGATCCGTATCGTTCATAAAGCAACGATACAACAGCCAGTGACAACAAAATACTATGAAATTGTTTTCCGTACGGATGACTACCTAAAAACTGTAATGGCTGTACAGTTCGGATCGAGTTGGCCGAGCTCCAATTGTTAAACTACCTATAATTATGTATGTTAATACGTGCGAGGTGGTTCAGATAGCGTCTAACGACTTCCTTCGATAAAAATAAAGTTGCGTTGAAATTTCAGTTCCGTAGTTGCAAGTTTATTGCCGAATTGCGTGCGGGGCGTGCAATCAGCGATTCGCCATCGCCCTTTATATAGACATTGATTTAATTTACATAGGAATGTGATGAGCAGTACGATACTAGCCATCTTGTTCAAGGCTCAATGCTATTTATAATTTACGTATTATGATAATTTCTTAATACTTTAATTTTACGTGAATCACACCGCGTTATATAGTTATGTCCTACGTATACTAGCGCTCTTGCTTTGTCGCGTGTCCATCCGCATTTTAGAATTCCTAATTAGTTTACAATTTTATGATTAATAGTATTTTGGACTTCAATCACATATTTAAGTCATACATGTCATTAACAAATACACGAAGCAAACAGGAAACACATTTAACTTCATTCTTAAAAACCTTGATATCGTTGAAAAGTAAACTGCATAACCAAAACTATAGTTAGACTATTCACTGAGTATCAAATATTGTCTTCAACAGTTACATTTGTACATAAGACAGCGCGTGATTGAATTCAAAATCTCGATTTGGATTCGCTCTTGCTTTGTTTTACATTATGATGACATGTTTGACAAATGCTTTATGCGTCACAATAATGGTTTCAGTATGATATTATATACATATATAGATAATACCCATGTACATTATATACATATGTAGATAATACCCATGTTAGTTAAATTTTCTTATCCATGGTTCTCAAACCGCAGCATGTGAAATGTGTTATATTTAGTGGATCATCGCGCCAGGTCCTTTACGGAGTAAACAGAGAGTGAGAAACATCCCTATCCTTATTTTATTTATTTATTTCATCGTTATTGCTAACCTAAAATTAGGTTACAAAAGGCGGACATAATGCCTAATGGCATTTTCTACCGATCAGCCCAGCGTGATGGTGGAATTAAGTGGTAAGTACAACAAACTGGTGGTAATTAAAGGTGAATTTATATGACATATATATTTGTTACACATAACATCATGCCTGTTATCCCCAAAGAGATAGGCAGAGGAGTGTATTACACTCTGACATTTCACCAGTTACGTTTACATCCCATTATGGAATAGGTGCCATATGTGTTATAAATTTTAAATATATTACTAAAAGCTTTTAAATAAATATATGTGTAATAACATACACACACCCCTGCAGAAGTGACGTGCTTCTTTTCTATTCATCACTCTGTTTATACACACGCCGGTTTCATTGACTTCTGACACCCTCGTCGGCCAGCGTCCGATATATTTGGTCAATTGACTTGAGGTCTGGTCTCCCTTGCCAAACATAAAATATGTATGATGGCTGTTTATTGGTAAATTTGGAGTTCCAGCGATGCAATACAAAAAGACACTTCAATTCCATCCAATGTGATTAGTGTCAGCAGCTGAGACTGATTGCTTTCTGAACAGAAGGATTTAGAACATATTACATTGGTTTCGATTTATCTCTGGAATTGTTTCAATTTGTGAATATCTACACCCCTAAGGCAGCGGCCATTGGAACGTGCTCACTCGATTTTGTCTAGCGCTGACAAGCGTGATTTGTTACTATGATAATAAGAATAGATCTTGTTTAGTCAATATATTTAATGATTGCCTCGTTGGACGTGTTGGTTGCAAGCACGACTGCCGGTCGAGAGGTCCTGGGCTCAAATCCTGGATGAGATACTATTGGATTTTTCTATCTTGCAACAACTCGAACGACGAGACAGAAAGTATCTCTATAAATAACATTAATTTGTATGTAAACGTTACACAAATGGAGAGTTGTAACTCAAAAACCTGCAAGCGTACTCAAAGAGAATGATTAATATAGAAAAAACAGGTCACGTTTGTAACGATGGAAATATTTGGCACTCAATGCTCTCTGCCTACGCCGTAAGGGACTTGGCGCGACGATATAATAATGATCATGTATATAAGTAAATATGAAATTCCTCACGCGTAGAGAAATACTTTTAAGACGATTGTGGACTTGCAGATAGTAAAGGAGTGTGTGTTACTAACTTCGCTCAATTCAATACGAGTAAGAAGGTACAACGCTCTCAAAGCACAAGGAATTGGACTTTTTATATCACAAAGAGGTCACTCCAAGTTGCTGAGTTTTGTAGCACCTGAGTCGCCAAGAAATATCGTATTTATGTGGTGCCTACCGAAAATAGTCCGGTGAATGCATTCAGATTTTCATACGAAACCTATTTTTATGAACCGTATTTTTACAGAAACAATTTTCTTTATTAACATATTATTATTATTATTATTATTATATCTT
>DVPD01000617.1:0-10857 GCA_018237605.1 Apyrrothrix (Melanopyge) sp. n. Burns01
CATTAATCATTACTAGTGATATATATAATTGATCTCCTAATAATCAGATATTTTTTGATGACAACAGAGTTTAACATTAAAAGAGGACAAGAATGATCCTTCATTATACAGAATGATCTTTTTAAAATTTTAAAAATGCATACAATATTAATTCACTTTTCCACCAATCTTTTACACGATGAAGGATATACACATAATTTTTCAACTTTGCACTTTTTCATGTCAAATGTTTCTGAAATTGATTTAACGTAAGCTAAACGTGACGTCACGCCTGTAATCCCCGAAGAGGTAGGCAGAGAAGGGCAGTACACTCCCACATTGCAGCAGATCCGTTTACGTCACACGATGGAGTAGGTGGTGAGCCTATTGACATACACCGAGCACAAATCCAAACTCCGAGCTACTTCTAGAAATTTCTACTAGAAAATCTAAGTTAGAAAAATCCAATAGTATAGTCGGAACCCGTGACTTGAACCCAAAACCTCTCGATCACCAGTAACGCTCACAACCACACGACTAACGAGACAATCATGTACGCTAAAGTCACACTTTAATGTTTAAATACGAACCCATTACTCATCTATTGCTTTGCAATGGAACTTAAATATTACATATAGATATTCACAAGTATCTAGCTTAAAGGTTAACATTTTCGCTATCGACAATTATTTTACTGGGTCTATAGATACAATTGTCTGTTAAACGTTCGGTAAAATCGCGTCATTCGGAGCCCTGCAGCAGCGAGGCCGCGAATATCTGCTGCATGATGTGCGGCAGCGAGGCCACGTCCATGCACACGTGGGCGTGGCCCGCGGGCAGCTTGCGGAGAAGCCTGGCAGGACACACAGTATATATGAATAACGTGATAAACGTCACATCACGCCTGTAACCCCGAAGAGGTAGGCAGAGGGGCGTAGTACGCTCCCACGTTTCACCAATTACGTTTACGTTCCATAATGGAATAGATGGTGAGTCTATTGCCATACACCGGGCACAAGTCAAACCACTGAGCTACTTCTAGAGATTTCTACTAGAAACTGTAAGCTAGAAAAATCAAATGGTACCCAACCCAGGATTTGAACCCAAAACCTCTCGAGCGGCAGTCGCGCTCGCATCCAACACGACCAAGGCAGGATTTTCCTGATTTCGATTTTCTAGTAGTATATTGTAGTTTCGATTTATGCCCGGTGTTTGGCAATAGACTCACCACTTATTCCATATTGGGACATAAGATACTGGTGAAACGTAGGAGTGTACTACACTCCTCTACCTATCTCTCCGGGGATTACAGGCGTAATGTCATGTACACAAAAAATTCGATAATATTCAAAACGTGTATCTTCTGTGAATTAAAAAAAATTAATCACTTTGGTATTTGAAAAATGTGGATATATTAAAACAGTTTCAATCAAGATATTTTTGTAACGTACATGGCCGCTTCGTCTCCGAGACTTCCAATGAAGATGACATGCGCTTGCACTCGTGGGTCCGAAGTGAGGATGGCGCCTAAATGCTCTGGAGGGATACCGTACCTGCGAAATAAAATCATTTTTAACATCTAAACTTTTTTAACATTCCACCACTAGGCGTGGGTCTACTCTCGAAATGCAAAAAAATATAGTAAATGCTAAAAAAAGTATTTCACCATGCTGGTCAAGTGTGGGCCAGACGACTTTTCAAGCCTTAGAGAACATAATGGGATATAAAGAACACGATAATACATTTTACCGCTAAATAAATCGCAAGCGTATTGTAATGTAACTTGTTACATAACAAACATAACATCACGAGTGTAATCCTCGAAGAGGTATGCAGGGAAGTGTAGTACACTCTCACGTTTCAGCATAAATAAATGTTTCCCCGCCTTCAGTATGAAGCTTAATTAAATCATTAATATAAATTAAAAATATTGTGGGGCCAAGTACACTTCCCTGTGGTACACTAAATGTAATATTCGAGTCTCCACTTATATAATTACCTATTTTAATTCGTTGACTACACCCATACAAATAACTTTTAAATAAGTTAAGAGGTATGTTTCTGACGCCTATGCGTTGAAGCTTTTGTACAAGAATGGAAAGAGAAACTTTATCAAATGCCTTCTTAGAATCGAGAAATACCGTTAAACATTCTTTGCCATTATGTAATCGTTTTGTCAATCGGGATGTAAGCGACAATATTGGGTCTTCCGTAGATATACAACGTCTGAAGCCAAATTGTGAACATGATAACATTTTGGATTTAGTTAGGTAATTAATTAGTCGTGTGTTCATTATTTATAATACTCTATTATTATATTGAAAATATACATATATGTATATTTAGAATTAAAACATACCTTCTCAAGTTAGCGTCGGATAATATTAGCACGATGGCCTCGTCGGCGTCCTCCGTCGCCAGGCCGGCTATAGCGTGCTGCGCCGCGGGCAGCGTGTTGTCGCCCGACCAGCAGAACTGCGCATGCGCGTGCATCGTGCGTATTACCTGCAAATAATATATACGCCTTTTTGAATAAAATACAATAGGGTCCATTTCCATCCACAATAATTATGCTATAAACGTCACTGGTGACACGTGGAAGCGTACTACACCCCTCTACCTATCTCCTCGGGGATAATAGACACACACACACACACACATTACACAATCTCAATTGATCGTCAGCGAGATGCTGCCTGGGATGTAGCACGCTTAGTTAGACAGAATAGTTCCAGGTTTTAAGAATCGGGAATGATAAAGTGGAACGCCGGCAAGGAGTTCCACTTTTTTGCAGTCCCATGCGGAAACGCTTCTTTTCACTTATTAAGACCGTAAACTATTGACGCTTCAGTATTTCGTTGATAGTAAATTTAAAGGGATATTATCTGACTCGAATCTTTAAGCGTTCGTTATTACCTAATGATAGAGTTTTTAAATGATTTTTTATGCAAAATAATGTTGTATATAGCATGATGTAATAAATCAACCAAAATATAGTCAACAATCTCATACCTGTAGTCGTTCTTTTTCATTCTCCGGGGGACGATCAACCCTGATCAGTTCCAACGCGTGTTCTTCTCCCGAGTGTCCATACATGTCGTATCGGATCCTTGTTTCATAGCCTTTTAAAGCCTCCGTCAATAGAACCACCGTCTCCATAGAACGTTCTAGACGGCCGTCGTATGAATTGAATCTGGAAATCACAATTACGTTTAAAATATTTGAAAAAATACTATTACCAAGCTGGACAAGTATAGGTTATGGGTGTGTAATTAGTTAATACATTTTTGATATAATAAAAAAAATGTTTCATTATTAATACAAATTAAGTGAATCTAAAATTTAATATCGGATAAGTAAGAGGTCATATAGGGCTACTCGTGTACTTGACACAATGTTGTTGCGCATGTCGCAACCAAATGTACAAGTGTATGCAATGAGTCTGTCTTCAGGCACAAAAAAAGGAAATTTAAGGTGTATGAATAATTTAATACCGTGGAATCGGTTTAGAGACAATTATGTTCATACGTGTAATGTTAAATGTAAATGTAATAGTCATATGGTGTTCAATCAAAATTGTATTATGTAGTGTTAAATGTAAATAATGTAATAGTTATAACGTGTTCAATCAAAATTGTATAAGGTAATGTTAAATGGAAAAAATGTAATAGTCATAACGTGTTCAATCAAACTTTTATTATGTAATGTTAAATGCAAATGTAATAATTGTAATGTGTTCAATCAAAATTGTATTATATAGTGTTAAATGTAAATAATGTAATAATTGTAATGTGTTCACTCAAAATTGTATAATGTAATGTTAAATAAATGTAAATAATGTAATAGTTATAACATGTTCAATCAGAATTGTATAATGTAATGTTAAATGTAAATAATGTAATAGTTGTAATGTGTTCAATCAAAATTGTATTATGTAGTGTTAAATGTAAATAATGTAATAATTGTAATGTGTTCACTCAAAATTTTATAATGTAATGTTAAATAAATGTAAATAATGTAATAGTTATAACATGTTCAATCAGAATCGTATAATGTAATGTTAAATGTAAATAATGTAATAGTTGTAATGTGTTCAATCAAAATTGTATAAGCTAATGTTAAATGTAAATAATGTAATAGTTAATAGGTGTGCAATCAAAATTGTATAATGTAATGTTAAACGTAAATTTAAGCGTCATAATTGTTATTTCCATGTTCATTCACATTTATGGGTACACGACTTCACAGTGTAATCTTACTCTACTACATTTATACTGCGTAGGGTGTTCTTTACAAATATATTCCTAGTGTGTAGGCTACAGAGCGCGTTTCGCGCGGCTACCTGTACATGCTGCCGGACACGTCGAGCACGACGCGCAGGCGCTTGTGTACGGCGGGCGGCGCGCCGGACTCCGGCGCGCGTTCGCCGCGCCGCCGGTACACGGCACGCTCACCCGCCAGCCCTGCCGCCCGCGCCCTTACTTTTTTAATTTAATCCACCACTCACACGCACAGGCCACCCGCACACATACAGCCACCGTAATTAATAGACTTTAAAGGGCCCGAGTGAGTGCACTCGCTGATTACTTGGAGAAGTGTGGAACTTGTTAACTTGAACATCATAGTGACACACATAAATATTGTTGTTCTTACACATTAACTTCGAACATAATAATGATCACCAAAATTGATTTCATCTGTGTGAAAAGGGATAAATTAAGTAGCCAGATTTGAATTTAGAAAGCCACCCTTTTAAATTAGACATATGGGGGTAGTGATACTAGCAGTATCTATCATTTACGAATACGCCATCATATAATACTTTTGGCAAAAGCATAACACGATAAACAGAAAAACCTAACTTATTTCAACCTTAAAAAGCTCCACACCTAAGGATCGGATCGTATATATCCAAAACCACTATTTCTCAGTAAAAGTTAACGCCGCGTTTTGAACACTGAAGGTTTTCAAAGGACGATAAAAGGTATAAAGTAGAATATAAGGATGTACGTATGAACTCTGAAAAAGATTAAGATCCATATAACACACCCGCTATATTTAAAATAATTTCCGGGGGCGTTATACAATTTTCAAAGAGGGCGGTAGACAAAATAAATTTGAAAACTTATGATTTAGACTACAATATATACACAAACTCAACACTAAAAAAGTTAACCAAAACATGCTTACACGGTGCATTCAAAATACCTTCTAAAATCTTATAAAAATTATCCTACGAATTAACCTTCGACAATTTTGCCATCGTCCAACTCCCCACTGGTCTGGTGGCGGGTCCACTCCCGCTCCTTCTTCTTCGCTTGAAGTTCAGCCAGTACACCTCGCAGTGCACCAATCTAGAATAAAATGTATAGTAAAACATCATTTACTACGGAGTTCCATTAAGGCCTCTGCAACTATCTATGTATTTCACTAATACCGACTAATTAATGTTCTCATTAACAACTAATACTAACTGGCACTAACAATCTCATTCGCCCGGTCCTATTAAGCGTAGTCTGCAGATACCCAATATCGCGGTTGCTACCCATTTCACATAAAAAATAAAAATCCCCACCACCCGACACAAACATGTTTTATAAAGAATTTTCCCTAATTGTGCTTGACTGCCTCGTTGGTCGTATTGATCGCAAGCGCGACTGCCGATCGCGAGGTCCTGAGTTCAAATCCCGGGTCGGGTACTATAGGATTTTTCTAAAAATTAGAATTTCTAGTAGTGACTCGGAGTCAGAACTTGTGTCCAGTTTATGGCAGTAGACTCACTGCCTATTCCATTTTGGGACGTAAACGTAACTGGTGAAAAATGAGAGTGTACTACACGCCTCTGCCTACCTCTTCGGGGATTACAGGCGTGATGTTACATTATGTTACGTCTTTACCGCATAAGAGGCACCTCATCCATTACACGTACCTGCGGCTGCACCGCCCTCAGGAACTGCCCGTACAGCTTCGCGTCGTATTCACTCATCTTGATCTCCTTCAGGCGCTCCTCGAAAGCCTTCCGGTTCATTTCGCGCGCCGCTCGCTTCACGTGTTCTGGGACATCGTTCTTCTCTTCATCCGACAGCTATTGGTAAAACATTAAACGCAACTAATGCTTGAATACAACAAATTGTGTGAGAAATTAAAAACAATTAATATTCCCTGCCCCCGCCAAATACACCTTTTATCCAAAAAATCCGAAACAATAAAATAAAAACCTATCACTCAAACTACATGTTCTTTTTAATAATAATTGCATTTGTAACCATCAAACTACGAAACTAAACAAAAATCTCCTAAACAAAAATTCTGGTGCTCCAATAAATTAAAATTGACACTTTTGGATTCTATTGGCATTCTGAACTACAAGAGAATCGACAGTGCAAATTGATGAAAAAATATATTATTCTAAACGCACTTACCTGATGCACGTCATGTCCTTTGTCCAACCTGTAGGGTCCACCCTTCCCGCCCAGCCCGGCGGTGTCCCGCCCGCCGGTGCCGCCCGCCCACGTGTTGCCGCCCACGTGCGGCTGGTTCTTCGGATCTTCCTTGCCGTGTTTCGGGGATGATGTGTCCAATCTGGAAACATATACATTGCCCTAATTTAATTCGTAGGCAACAAGTCTTGCATTGTTTTGTTCAGAGTCGCTGATGTGTTTATCTGTACTGACACGAGGCATTCCAGTAGTGGACAGATTCGGCAACTAATGGATCCGTAAATGTGGTGTGGCCAACCCGTACATGCGCTATGGCGTTAACCCTCTCATTCTGTGGGACATCCGTGTTCCAATAGTGGAACGATAATAGGGTCGGAGAAAAATTGTGGTGTGGAACAGACTTTTTTTTAATCCTCTAATTTCTTAAAGAAAAACGGTAGAATTTATGTTTTTTACACCACATTCTTGAGTTATATTATTCCTATAGATATATATTTCTCAGAGCGCACTTGCATCTGGATAACATGTTGCACATATAAGAATAGTTGTAATTAAGAATACACTTACAGTGCTAATCTTAAAATATCTGAAGATAAGAATATCTTACCCGCTTTTTCTATCAATAGTCAGCTGAATCTTCTTCAGTGCTTCTTTGGACCTGCCTTCTAGCACGCCGTCGGTGGGTAAGCCACTGGAATGTAACACTTCTAACAAGGTATCCGCCATGTCTTTACTGTACCGATCGAAATCAAACACGTTGCCGATAGCAGTTGCTAGATCCTCTTCTGGAAATTTCTGGAAGATTGCAAAAATATAATTTCGATAAAAATATAATAATATAAACAATTGAGTCCTCAAATATCTAAATCAATGATAATTTTATAATATCTTCAAAATAAGACAATGAAGACTTAAGACAGTATGTTACCTGCAAATGCTTGACAATATTGACAAGCTCCCTGGTCGAGTACGGATAGGTCAACTGACCCTGGTCTGCCATATCCCTGAGCACTGCGAACGCGTTGACCAACTTCTGCTTGACCTCTGCTGGGACATCGGGTCCGTATGACCGCAGTAGTTCCAATTCGGACTCTATCGACGGGTTATCTACCGCGTGACAGGAGAACAGATCGCCTGGTGAAATAAAAAATATATTTTTTATATGTTATGCTATTGAAGCAATACATGGTTACATATACATACGCTTACATTGTTAGCAGTAACTTGACAATTCATAAGTATTTTAAGTAGTAGAATATAATAAAATAAAACATACCCAACGATGCAAAGAAATCGTTGCCCAAAAATGGGAATCCAGGCCTATTGGCTAACACAATCATTCTAAAGTCGTCGTGAACTGGTATGAAACTGGACGCATCGCCTCCAGAGCTCTCCAACATATCCGTCGGAACTATCCTTCTACCGTTACTCAGAATCATCTCCCCGTTTTCCACCAGTGTCTTCAAAATACAGGTGACGTGTGTGGGCGCTTTATCTGCTTCGTCTACAACCAAAACATAGCCGTATTTGACGGCCTTAACCAATGGGGAGTCTTCATACATAACTACCCCATCACGTACCGTCGGCTGTACAGTGAGAGACTGAACTGTTGTGTCTCTGTGCAGCTGGATATATTCTCTTGGTCGGTTCAACAGCTGGAGAAGTCGATCTGCGATTTTGTTCTTCCCGACCCCCTGGTTTCCGACTAACAAGAGATGATTGCCAAGTAAAAAGTCTTGTAACAGCCATTCCAGCAGCTCGATGTGCTGGGGCACATCATAGAACAGTATATCAGGAACTTTGGTTAACGCATCCGTTTTGAATACCTTTGTGCTCGTACTGCCAATAGTGAGCACATCGTTTTTTATAGAACAGTTGACTTTTTTGGCAGATTTCTTTCCGAAGATTCCGAACTTCGTGGGTGGGTCTATGCCTATTTTCTGACTAGCGCCATCTAGCGCTTTCCTGGCTAAGTTCGGCAAGAATTTAGCTAAGAACGTTCTTTGGACGGTTTCATACGCCGAGTCTGTTGGATATTTGGACATTCTGCTGGCTATTCGCAACAGTTGTCTGGTGGATGTTGAAGACGAAAGGTTTCTCAACGTACTATCATCAGATTTCCGGAGTTGATGGGCTAAATTTATTATGGAATGTAGTGGACCTGATATATCGCCGTACTGAAAATATAGTAAAAGGTATTATACATTTAATTGATTTTGGAACCCGTTACTAATAATTACCCGTTGCTAATTAATAAGACTTCTATTATGACTAGATGCCTTACTTACTGAAAACTAAATTTAAATGTCACAAATCTGAATATAACAATACGTGGCGACTTAGCACCAGAAGGATAGGCAGTAAAGAGACTGTCGCAGCTCTTTCCTGTACAGCGATAACTTCCTTTTCCAAAACTAAAAATAACTATTGAATCGTTACTTACTAGTGAATTAATAATAAATATCTCCTCCTGTTGACTCAAGTTCCTCATTTCGTGGAAAATGAACAGGCTCAATATTTCTGGAGACAGCCAGTGTTGACCTCGACCTATGGTCGGCGGTTCGGCCAGCGCTACAAGCCTAGAAACGTAGATTAATGTGACTAGACCTCAAAGATGCAAAAAAAAAAAAACAAATTACAAAAAGGAAGAATAATTTAGAGGATTAGCATAGCATATGCGACTAACCCGAGATAGAAACTCGGAACATTTTAAACTAGAATATATGTACATGTTCATTCACTATATACCTATCATTCATATTGTTCTGTGTATACAGAGTGTGTAAGTGTATACAACTAGCAAATAAGAAAACAAGCCATCTGAGAGTAAGTGATCAGTCGCCTATGGACATGTCCAAAACCACAAAAGTCACAAATACATGACCAGCTTGCTTGCATGACCAGCTTGGAAGGACAATTCTTTACACAAACTATTTGAAGAGCTCCTTAGCAAAACGCCGTGAGAATATCTCAGGAGAAACTTGATGCAACATTTTACACGGGTGCGGTAAAAACACACAGAAGAGACATTAATAAACATACGTACCTGAAAGCCGGATGTATTCTCTTAACACCGCTCTGTTCCAGCTGTTGCTCGCTGATCCCCATAGACAGCAGCTCGTCGTACCTGTCGTGACGAATCAAGCGGGTTCCGTCGTGCAACTGTAGCTCCCTGTCGTGAACGAGCCTGGAATATTGTAGAATCATACTTGTTACATAGTTACATAGTACCTTCTCTATGTATACAATACGCATAGAGGTATTGTATACATAGAGAAGGCGAGCCAAGAAAAAAGTCGACTCGTCGATAGAGAGAGAAAGAGAATGAATTTGGTACTCATTTCTCGTCTACTCTATCAATATATTATCTCTATGGTTATACGAGTTATACGTGTATTACATGTATTAGAATAACAATAATTTATCCAAAGCTAAATTTAAATTAATGATCCAAAAAGACTGTATTATACCATTAAGTATATATTTTACCTTTATTACAACAAATTATGGAAAGAAGTACCAAACAATTCACTCTTACGGTACTTTTATCTCCCAAGAAAGAGTTACTGAGTGACTTACCGGTGCAAAACAGCCAAGGTACTGGCATGTATCCTATGCAGGCCATCCAGCACCGCCAAGTGTCCCTTCAGAGTCGCGTCCACTAGCGCCGAGTTCCTCCACACCGTGTCCCCGTTATCCAGAGTCGTGCGTTGTTGTATCAGGTCCCGAGCTGTCATATCTTGGTATAGAACTATGGGCTCTAATGTGTAGCCCAATAAAGACGCTAGTTGCGTGACTACGAGACTCTTACCACAGCCTTTCGGACCTATTGAACGCAACAATTGAACGTGAGAATTATTATACACTTGAAAATGCTTCAAGTTAGCTTTAGAGATGTTAAACGTCAAGTGTCACTACTAGATGGCGCTACGTGTACAATGGCATCACTTTTCATAACGTCATAATGACACAATTTATTTTCACAATAAATTTAGTCCAATAATTGGAGTTAACATCTTAAGAAATTATTTGAATTATACGAGAAATTTTATGAGTAAAATCAAGTGTTAACAAAAACTGAGACGTCACGTTTAACGTCAAATCACCTTATTATCAAATAACATTGCCATCTATTGAACAGAGAATGAACTAAAAAACAAGGCTAGTACAATACGAACGAAAAATTGCAAAATATACCTTATTAAACAGCGCCATCTATTTACCACATGATCAACTAAAATATACGAAGCGTTTTAAGGTCTACCGCTAAAGTAACAAGTAATAACTTTTATGATGTAAATTTTAAACAGCATATCATGATTAAACACTATGAAATTATAATATGAATACCACAACTACAAAGACTTATGAATTAAATTAAAGTTAATTCATAGTAATTGAGGTACAGTTGTGTAAAGTGGCTTGTGTAACTTCCGAC
>DVPD01000618.1:0-10852 GCA_018237605.1 Apyrrothrix (Melanopyge) sp. n. Burns01
TTTATTACATCAATATTTCTCATTATAATTACAAAAATGTTATAACATTACAGTCAATATGTGTGATGAAACGCCAGAAGAACGACAGAGTAACGAAATGGTTGCTCTTCAAGTGTGTATTCTGTTTTAAAACTTATATACAACCAGATAACCAAAGTTTGAGGTGGCGCTCAATTCTAAATTTAAAATTATACTTATTTGGTCATTATTGACTTATCGACTTTATATTTTGTATTATATTTACTGCTTCCTGTATCGCTCAATATTTTAGACTAAAGAGCATCCATTAAAACTTTAATAAATAATAATAAGAGTAATGTTGTTGCTGTGAAAAAATAGTTTTATATCACCTACGTTGTCATAAATCGAGTGTGTACATCAATAGTTCAATAACGAGAACTTTTTAAAACTCCACAAAAACTTTGTATTTCAATGAAATCGCATATGCAATGAAATAATATTCTATATTAGCCGATGTTGACACTCGAGGAAAATTTCTAGAAAAATAAGATCCTCCAATAGTACTAAAATTTGAAATTTGGAGTTACCAACATAAAAATAATTATATTCATTATAAATTTGATTAGAAATATTTGTTTGTGTTTATATGCGATTTTCATTATTGATGAAATAATAATAATTTTTAATATTCCACAAAAATGAGATGTGTGATATTACTAAATGCAATATACAAGATTAAACTACCATTCAACATGTATCATGTGATGTATAGTGTACAAAATTTTTGGAAATCCAGTATGAAAAAGTCACTTTGCCCCTTTTCAGGCCATTTATGGTGATGCCGTAGTAGATAACCGTCGGAAGGCTGTGTGGAATGAGTTTCGCCCGATGGATGTGTCAATAACTTTAGACCCCTTACACAATTCCGCTGGGAGCCACTGTACAGCCACCGTTCAGTTTAAGTGTTGTCATCATTATCCAGAGAAGTATGTACCACAAATGTTTTTATTAGAAAAAAGCAAATTGAAACTGTAAATAATATAATTACTAAACCTTAAGATATCCTCATTTAGAATAACTTAAACTCTGCCTGCCTTCTTGGGGATTATAGGTGTGATGTTACATTTTGAACTCTTATGTTAAGTTTGTCATAAAAATGAAGGATATCAGCATCAGCATGTTTTTGTACCTTAGAAGTATTCATATCGTTTTTTAAAATGTTGTGAGTATAATCTATTTGTGGCCATTCATGGACTACAGCCTTATATCAGACGCCAGGTCCAACAGACTAATGATGATGGCACATATACCCTATAACCTAGGGCTCTTTAAAGCAAGGCTGAACATGCTTTTTTTAGGCAAGTGTGTTTCTACTTGGGACACATCTGCACATTCCATCAGGTGGGATTGCAGCCAAACGCTACCATTTCACACAAAACACCCGTTAAAAAACTACAGCAATATCTTCACATCAGCGACAACTGTTGGTCTGTAACAAAAAAGAAAATTTCTTGTCAATGAGTCCATACAATGTACCATTTTAATCTATTAATTGATTAGTCATTAAATATTTTCCTCAGTGACACATAGTTGTGTCAAACCAGGATATAAATTGTGTATATCTCTTTAATTAATGACATACATACCTACATTATTGAGCACATGTTCCATTTGAAATCTGAATGGTTACATTTTTCATTATAATATATAAAATTAGGACAAGAGGTGATATCAAATGCTATGATTACTAGGATTCCTCAAATATGTTGCTTAAATAATTCCATTAGGTCTAGTACCCAGAGATCAGTGAGAGCTAGATATTAGAGACATTCGCGACCAGTCATGCTTTTTAAAATTCATTGTGCATAAATATATGCATAATTATCACATGATATTATAGGATAGATGATTCATATTTTGTAGGTGGTTGGCACCGGACACAAAAGAAATATATTATCTATACTGATCAGTTCCCATAATAATAATATAAAAAAATCCATTTTATTTTACTGGGTTGTTGATTGAGTGTTTGCAAATATGACTGCTGATAGAGAGGTCCTGGTTTCGATTCCCAGATCCCCGATATTATTGGCTTTTTCTAACTTGAAATTCTGAATAGTAGATTTGAGTCCAAATTTGTGCTCCTGGTACAGCAATAGGCTCACCAACTATTCCATGATGGGATGTATTTTGTTACTGGTGAAAATTGGAAGAATACTACATTCCTCTGCCTACCTGTTCAGCAATTACAGGTGAGATGTTATATTTGCCTGCTTTTTATTTTACAGGCCACCAGCAATGTCAATAACAAAGATACAAGGCCTATCAAATGACAATGCCAATAAGCTATTGGGTGAGTTGGAGAAAATGGCTGTAGAATTGTGTGGAGAAGTCATGATTTTTCAATTGGCACAACATGTCCAGGTATGATGTTACATTATTGTGTATTGTGTCTATTATCTAATAAATTAATCTTTTATATATTACGATTTCTATTGTTAACATTGATGAACATCATTTGACATGGAGGGTGGTCAGGGTTACCAGACTCAGTACCAGGGCATCAGACCCAGTACCAAAGCACCACCACCACCACCACCACCATCACAACACACCATACTAATATCATTTATTATTTATTTATTCTTTATTGTTTACCTATAGTTAAGTTACAAAGGGCAGGCTTAATGCCTCAATGTGATCATTATGTACAATTAACTCTATAAGGTTCTATAACTCTATAATATAGACACAGCTTAAATCATAAAAAGAAAGTCGCACAGATATTATGTACATAGATGAATTTTAAAAAATGTACATTTTTATATGGCTACATAAGGGTAATTATTTAATAATAAAGCCAGTTGACTCTAATTCATCATTATTATCATCATCTGTCTCTTCGAGTCCATAACTGGACATAGACTTCCCCTGATGGGTGTTTGCCCATAATCCCAACGCTGGGCATGCGGATTGGGGATTGCAAAGCATGGCTTTTCGCACCACCTACGCTGCTGCCCGTAGGCGTCCCGGCATTTCGCTGTGTCTAGGCAGGCCGCGTGGTACCGCGATCCGCCATCGCTCGGCTTGGTATTAATTAATGACATAAATAATTTGTAATAATTCATTAATATTCTATATACTTGTTATTAGAAGTTAACACTAATATACTTACACTACATTCACAATATATTTATGATAACCTAATGTATGTTCATAAAATTCTTAGTAAATTTAAGAAGAAAAGTGATGTCCAACAACTAAATTTAAGAAATTGAAATTAACTTGCAGTGCCCACTATTAGGCTTCATCAAGTGTCAAACTCCTTCGTAGGTCAAAGTATACGCTTTTATAACAAACTGCCAAAAGATGCAGTAAATCTGTCAGTTCCCAAATTCAAGAAATTCGTTAAGCCCCGATTATGTCTATTACTGGGTTGCAGATTACATGCAAGACATAGACATTTGGATATGAGTTGCTATAGTTCTAAGGCCTAAAATTATAATTTTATTATTATTATTACATCTTCACGCCAGGTCCCTTACGGGGTAGGCAGAGAGCACCGAGTGCCAAATATCTCTTTCCTTACAGACCTGCCGCGCTTCTTCTATATTCATCACTCTCTTCATACATACACGCCGGTTTCGCGAAAATCTGGAATATTTTCAACTTGTGTAGTCTTCGTTCGATTCATGGTAATGACGACCGTCAAGGTCGAACAGGTCGAACAGTACCAAGTTTTCATTGTAACGAGACTTCCTCAAAGCGATTACTTGGTATTCTCATTAAGTGGAATGAAATCATTCGATTCATTCATTGTGTATATTTATATAAATACGCATTAAACCTACTGTTTTATACTTAATAGATCTGTAAAGCGTGACGAATGATGTTCAACACATGATATATGTTTGTATGTACATAATATATGGATTTGGTCAACAGCTAGTTTAAAATGTCAACATTTCAGATAAAAGTTCCTGTTTGAGTTTGTGAGATTGCACACATTTGATATTATGCCAGATGCCAGTTACTACTCATGCAACACAAAATGTTGCTAAAAAGTCGTTATATGCCATTAATCATTAAGTCATAAAGTTACAAAATGTGCGTTTTAAGTTAAAATATCGCTTGCTGTAACGGTGAAGGATAACATCGTGAGGAAACCTGCACCACCTTAGAGTTTAAAAAAAATGTTTTCTAAGGTGTGTGAAGTCTGCCAACTCGCACTTGGCCAGCGCGGTAGACTATGGCCTTAATCCACTCATGTGCCCGGTGTATGGCAATAGACTCACCACCTATTCCATATTGGGGCGTAAACATAAATGGCGAAACTGGTGGTGGGAGTGTACTACACTCCTCTGCCTACCTCTTTGGGGATTACAGGCGTGATGTTACGTTTTTTTCTTACATTTTTTTTTATAAAGTTACGTTTATCATTTACTCATTAAATAAAATTCTTTAAATTGATATTTGTGGTTTTGTTCGAAAATTAAAAATCTGTTGAATTGAAAAAAAAGATGCACGAATAAAATACTTTGTGATGTTTCTGTCTTAATGTATATTTTTATTAGTTAGTATTGATAGGGTTCACATTAGTTTATTATAGTTGGATATGTTACTTTAATATTAAGTTTTATTTGTTTAATATTATGTAATATTTTATTTATATCACTTATCTTGATCAAATAGGGCAAATACTGGCTGACGAAAGCGTTAGAAGTTTTCGAGACCTGAGTCTACGCAAGAAGAGTGATGAATGTATAAGAAACACGGCAAGTCTGTTAGTATAGTGATATTCCGCACTTGGTGCTCTCTGTCTACCCCGCAAGAGACTTGGCGTGAAGATATTTATGTAAAATTATGTAACAACATAATTTCTGAAACAAATCATCGTTCATCTTTTAAACCAATGAATGACCACGTTTGAGGTCAGTATTTCAATGCGCTATTAAGGAGTTCATATAGAGTTTAGTATTTGGTGTTCGTGTATTTATCGTACCGCGTTTAAAGGTACTTCTGCTCGTTTTATAACTCTTCATTAAGATGTAGATTCAAGAGTCCAGTTTTAAAGATATCTCTTTAAAACTGGACGCTTTAAATATGTTTAGTCTTGGGAAAATGTTTTATTACCGCACGTTATTCTTGTGAGAAATAAATTGGATCATAAAAGTAATTTTACCCATTTGTATACTTGTATAATTATATATGTAAAATATATTTTTAGTTTTATTTTACTGGCACTTGTTACATTTCATGGCATTTTCATTGGGACTGTTTCCCAACACTTCGGTAACATAACGTTACATCACGCCTGTATGTCTCCGAAGGGTAGGCAAAGCAGTGCAAATTGCTTGTAATGGATCATTTCGATGAACGGTGATCGGTTTGCAGAGGGAGAGAGTTCAATTCCCGGTCGAGTAATTAATGATGAAAATATATAACTGTTTTTTTTTTATTTCTATGGTTTATATATTTATTTTGCAAGTGCTATTGGTTTGCACATCGTGATCAATCCTGTATCATAAAGTTTAAAATTATTTTCTATGATCTTCGTATTGCATTTTTTCTATTTATGTTTCCTTTCGTTTGTAGTAGTTACCGACGAAAAGTCTATTGATGAATGCTACATTTCATTGAATATATCATCACGCCAGGTCCCTTGCGGGGTACGTAGGGAACACCGGGTGTCAAATATCTCTAACAAAGGTATTGTTATTAATATAATATATTAATCTAAATTTACGAATACGTCCCTTGTCGTCACCTTAGAATATACACATTGCGGTTTCATAAACAAAATATAATGGGCATAATGCAATATGCAGGAAGTAAGTACCTAGTCGTGTGTTTGAAAATTTATTGTAAAATTGAATATTTCGAAATGGGCTGTAAATGTTTACTTTGCCAGAATCGATAGTTCAGAACTCCATAAATTTTGTACGATAAAACGGAACAGGTGGAATGTTATGAATATATTATGTTTGTGTTACATTTACGTATGTATTTGTATAGTGAAATAGAAAGAAATTGTATAAAAACGTTGTAATAAAAAAATAACAATATATTTATACGGTTACGTAAGATTTAGTGCCAAATGATTTCATAATCTTTTAATTATATTTGCAATGTCGATGAATATATTGCGTCAAATATTCCATTAAAAAAATATTTGAATGTATGACTTTTGACTGCCGCGTTGGTCGGTCGAGTGATTGCAACGGCGTCGAGTACTATTGAATTTGTAGCTTAGTTTTTTTTAGTAGAAATGTCTAGAAGTGAGTCGGAGTCTGGATGTGTGCCTGGTGTATGGCAAAAGGCAATGGCAACTGCCGGTATCTTAGTGGGACGTCAAAGTAACTAGTGAAACATGAAAATGTAATAGACTCCTACCTCTTCGGTAATTACAGGCGTGATGTAACGTATTTTTATAGCAAATAGACAACGTTAAGTCATTATAGAAATTGGGGCATTAGCCTGGACAAGCGTTAATGGCTGAAATAGAGTCCAACGTGCAAGGAGAGTGTCACATTTATAAAACGTCCTATTAAACTCAATCACATGGCAACCCTACCATTCACCAGTTATCGCGCGAAAAGCTTGCAACAACAATAACATTCTTATCAGCCGTATGTGCCATTACATACGATTTCCACGTAAAGAACTGATGCATTTTTTCACAGTTGGTTGTTTGAGTACCAGCCTTGTGTTGCTTGAATGTCATCACCGTTACAGAAATAAGTAATTTCTGTCACTTATGTACGTGTATTTACTACGTAAAATTTATCATTAAATTCTAATCATAGGTTATATATAATAATAATAACGTAATATCACGCCTGTAATCCACGAAGAGGTAGGCAGAGGAGTGTAGTACTCTCCCACGTTTCACCAGTTACGTTTACGTCTTGATATGGAATAGGTGGCGGAGTTTATTGCTGTATACCGGGCATAAATCCAGACACCGAGCCACTACTGGACATTGTAATTTTACAAAAATCCAATAGTACCCGACCCGGAATTTGAACACAGGACCTCTCGATCGACAGTCGCGCTTGTAACCAACCCGACCAACGAGGCAATCATAATATAATATAATAATAATAATATCAATGGATAACTCCACAGACGGTCACATGATTCCAAATTTGCGAGCGCCTGTGTTGTGGCAACCCAACGGTTCATAAAATACATGTATACGTTGAAATATACACTTATATACATTACTTTTTTTCGCTTGGAGTCATAACAACAGCTTCTGATTACACAACTAGGTATTAGAACCGGGTTGGAATCGAACATACGACCGCCGATTGAAAGTTCTAAATTTTAAATAATTTCCATTTTAATCGGACGCTAGGTATTTGAACCATCAACTCTTTCTTCAACTTTCACCTCATTAAGGAACAGGCGTTCACGTGGTACTCGTAGGTGTAAATGGGATTTTATAGAAAATCCGAATGAAAATACGGATAGGATTAAGGTTTCTTTGGTTATAATGTCGACGCGTACGTCTCGTGGCAGTTGCTATTTGGTATCGGACGGTACATTTATTTATTACTGCGGTGTGAAATAGAAATAACATTTTACGTTCGGAAATAGATGCGGTTGTGTTTTACGCTCATTCGAAATGTAATTTCGTATACGTGATAATATCTTGGGTGATTTTCTCCGATACTTTCGACGGTTCGGGCGGTAGATTAGAGGAGAGATTGCACGCGCCGCTACGTTGCGGGCGCTTTTTCCTTAATCATATTACGTGTTCGGTTATTTCAATGATGTGGCAATGGTGTGATTGGTTGCATGAGCGTTTATTAGCTCTACAATATTTACGTCGGATGTAGAGTTTCTATACGTATATTTAGTCATTCCTGTGTCTGCTCAAGTGTCGTCACAATGGCATGTGCTTAATAGGTACGATGTATTTTTATTAACGTGAATGAAAATTAGGTTTACAATATTTAAATCAGATTTAAACTTGTAAGTTTATAGATAGAATTACCTGTAATGTACAACGCGTTACAATGTTTTGACTTCGGCGCCAGTATGTACATAAAAATGAGCTCTACAATAGAGTCGACACATGTAGAGTTGTTTAAATTTGTGTTTAAAACCTTCTGTGCTATACAAATGTCCCTTTAGTAACATATCCTCAGTGCCAATTATGTTATTGGCTATGGCCGTAAAGATTAACTCGACAATATTTTCAGCCGCTGTAGAGCCTTTGAGTTTATATTTAGAATTATTGTTATATATTTATATTCAAGTGAGGCTGCAACACGACTCTATTCCAGTGGCACTTCTAATTGCTTAGTAGCGTTCCATTTCGCTCAAAGTGTAGAGTCGGACAAGCTACGAGTTACCGGGCGAACGTTGAACACGTCTTTGCATCTGAGCGGTCATGTTTACTCTGTTATGTTCCGGTTCGGAGGGTGTGGTAAACATGAGCAAACGATACATTAGCAAATGGATGGTTCCGTCTCTATTTGCAATGGTAGGTACGATGTAAGATATAGTAAAAAGACAAAATAAAATCCGCGAGACTACGTTCCTTGCGGAATAGGCACAGAGCACCGTGTGCTTAATATATATATTCTTACGGACATGACTTCTTCTACATTCATGACTCTCTTCGTAAACTCTCAATATATTATGGCGTATGTTCGTATCGCACATGCAAATATTATCGGTACCCCATCTCTAGGTAAACTAGGCATGTTGTTCTAGGTGGTATTATTACTGCGGTAGAAGCTTCATATCTAGCAAATTACTCGTCCCTGAGTATTAATCGGTAAACTAATTACGGCGCCCTCCCTGGAATCCTACGTGTACGGTTGAATCGATTCTCCTTCGTGCAGCAATATCTTGTTATAGTTAGCACTGATCGCTGTTAGATCCGCTTGTAATTGATGACGATCGACACTTTGATCGCTGATCGTCAGCTATGTCTCTATACTACGCATCGCGTTGGAAATTGTGATCATTTAAAGATACGACTTTAATTGTCTTCTTTAGTGTACAATGTTTGCGGTGCGGTGAAAATTGTTGTCGGATAGAACGTGCTAATACATTGATTGTTAGTTATGTGTCAAAGAGGTGAGCGTCAGTAATGAGATTGCATTGGATGTCTAGTTGTCTTTGTTCTGTTATTGTCGGATCACAGAATTTTCACGTACTCCTGTGAGATTGTGTATCAGTAAGATTACCATTCACAATTTGATGTCAAATTCTTTCCATCTATACAAAGCCACTCTATCATTTGCTTTGCTTCGTTTCTTGAGCTTTTTATATTAATAGGAGATGCAATTACTGTACAGGAATATGAAAGTTGTCACTGTCCACACAAACTGTAAGGTAGCGTTAATTAGCGTCTTCATAAGTTAATTCATGCTAATGTACTACGTAATTCTTTTGTGTTTAGACTTTTGTTTGTATAAGAGTATTATCGCTCACTGTCAGTACCTGGTCCATTTTTCAAACACCTTGGTGTTTATAAATATATGAAATGAACATATTTGTTTTTGTTATACTATATTAATCAATTATTTTTATATACTACATTTCGTGCTCTCTGCGTACCCCATAAGGGACAGTGCGTGGGTATATGTATGTATGTACATTAATCAAACTACAACCCTCTACAAAAACTACAGGGTATATTATTATTTTGATCTGAACAAAAAATGTTAAATACCTCTCCAACAGCTTCCAGATGTGGTGTTTCGGTAATATTTACATCCATTATAATAATGTTTAGTGATAAAAGTAATAAAAAAGACGCAATGTTCTCGAATAAGTCCGATAATAGTAACGCCGTTGTTTTTACCCCGTTTGATTTACGCACAATGTTCGGATCTCGTAAATTATGCGTCTATAGTTTGTATCGGCTTGTAATATAAAACCGATATGATTGATTTGTTGTTATTGAAAAGTTTTAATTAAAGCTGGATGTCGTCATGCGCTAGCTGTAACTGTGTACTCGTATACCTAAATCATTTGCTCAGTTTTATCAATTTTGCTTATGTGATTCACGTGTGTTTTCACACCCATAAATTCAATTAAGATATGTACTTTTAATTACAGCTAACAAAATAATTTATTTATGTTTCTGATGTCCATTATAGTAATAAATAATTTATTTCTGATGTCCATTATAGTAATAAGATTATAATCTTTATCTACCCTCAAAATAATTGTAATATTGAAGTCCTACATTTATTATATAGATAGATATAAAAACGAAACATCTCTTGCGATCTTTGCAACAAACACCTCCCACCGAAAGCTGCTGCCAGTCAATTATTACAGCTCGCTTCATCATTTCTCCTCTGACTGACTCACTCCTCTGATTGACTTCTTTCAGGTCAGGTCTGCCTTCGATCGTAGGCAACTGATTCTGTGACGTCATCAATATTCGTACGAACCCACAATGGGTTGCTTGGGAACTTCTGTGGGAAGCGTATGAACAACGGTCGCTGTGTCAGTCAGTGGATGTTTTGCAAACATCTCTCGCCGTTCCCAAACACTGTGCCAACCCAATTGTAATCAAGCGCAAAGCCGATTAAACAGTCGCGCGTCTCAGAGATGACGGCTAGCGAGTGGCGAGTTTATAATACTATTTATTTTTAGAGCGTCACATGGGCTGGCCTGTTGGTGCTATGGTTAGTGAACTGTTGCGTCGGGGGTCGTGGGTTCGATTCCCATCCAAAATAAATATTTGTGTTATGAGCACAAGTAGTTGTTCTGTATCCGGGTGTAAAAATATAATATATATATTATATAAGTATATATTTCTACGTATATACATATGCAGTTTATCGTACGTCGTCCGGTTACCACATCAGAAGCTATTTTGATGCTTAGTTTGGGATCAGATGGGCGTGTATGGAGA
>DVPD01000619.1:0-10848 GCA_018237605.1 Apyrrothrix (Melanopyge) sp. n. Burns01
AATATATGCCCGATGTATAGCAATGGGTTCACCACCTGTTCCCTGATGGGACAGAAACGTAACTGGTGAAACGTGGGAGGGATAAGCACTCCTCTGCCTACCTCTTCGAGGTTTATAAGGGCGATGTTACGTGTTACGATATATTTCACAGTCCAGTGTTACACTTAGGTCCTTAGGTATATTATTATAATGGTGTATTTCATATACGGTCAGGGCGGAGAAAGAATACATCTCCCGACCAGGGTGTCGCAAGAGGCGACTAAGCCCAGTGTTGGCTGTTCCCGGTATAGTGCTGCTTACCTGGGCACGGCTACATGCCCCAGCCGTTTACGGGAAGCAACGTAGCCGGTGCGCGAAGCCGTGCTCCGGGATCCCCAACCCCTATGCTCGGAGGCAATACCACTCAGGAGAGGCCTATATCCAGCAGTAGACTTAGGCTTATGATAATAATTTCATAAACTATGTTATTTTCTTAACAAAACCTGATGAAAACAAATCTTGTCGCATTCCTCACGAATTCGAGCTTTGAAACGAATGTATTTAATCAGGCTTCATTTCCAATGCTGAGACATCAGAATAAAAAATTTACAAAACAGTATCTGAGCATATAAAGCATTATATTAATGCGAAATCAGCTTTAAGCCTTAGAAATGATAAACATCAGTTACAACATCTCAACGGAACGTTCATAAATTCAAATATGTAATGTATCACTTTGAAAACTTTGTAGTGACATTTTTTGAAATATTTCAGGTAGGCGCATTAAGGGTACTAATACCTCGTCTGTCTGTGAGTATCTTGGAATTTGTTTGAGTAAGATATTTTTACTGCTTTTTAATATAGGAATGTCTGTAATAATTCAAATTAACCAGATAATTAAAATGTTATTTTATTATTGCGTCATCACGCCAATTCCCTTAGGGCGTAAGCAGAGAGCTCAACGTGCTTGACGTGCTGCTCCGACTATCACCTTAAATATTTATTTTCAATATATTTCCTGTTCATAATTATTCATGTCAGTAGCAAGTTATAATTTGTTATCTTTCCTTTCAGTGTTAAACTTGTAGTGAATAAACAAGTTAATAAAATACAATGAACACATACAAAATGAAAACGCAACAATTTAATGATGACGAAAGCTTTAAATTTGTTTACAGCCTATATTAAAGTAAAAGCTGTTAAACCTTCTCAACAATTACTACGAACTGACAATGATTTTAATGACAAAACGAAGTTATACAATGACTAAATTGAAACGGAAATTTGTAACAGCGGGTGAATTAGAATTTTATTAAAATATTACATACAATTTATTGATTTTTTACTTAATTATCTTTTTCCTTTCCATCATAATCGTTCCACAACCAGGGTTCGAGTGGAGTATTGCTCGGTTCTAAGCCTTTCCACCCTTGAAATGTATTTTTCTTTCGTAGACTCGGGTTTTCTTTCAAAATGAGAGGGTTAAGACCATAAGTCTACCACGCTGGACAAGTGCGGGTTGGTAGACTTCACACACCTAAGATTTTTTTTTAAATGAATTGTAATGTCTTAAAGGCTCTTATTGTATTGAGGAGGCGTGTTGTTCCTTTGACGTCTTTATTAATACTCTCTTAATACAGAACTTACACTAACTTATATTATAAGGTGTCTAACACACACTACAAATTCTAATTCGTGCCTCTCTCGGGTTACCTCGAAGAGTGGGAATATGACGTCATGCTTGTGCTCTTCGCGGACGACAGTGCGTTCTTCGCGTCGTCTCGTTCGCTCGAGATCGCTGTGCGTAAAATGCAGCGCTTGCTCGACCTCCTACCAGAATTGCCGGACAAGTGACGTATGGCTGTCAATGTGGTAAGACTGTCGCCATTCTGTTCAACCGAAAGCGTAAAATGCCTTCGCCGCTGCGCCGTCTTGGTGAGGATGTGGCGTGGCAACCGTTAAGTACCTGGGATACCACATCGATCGCACGCTGCGCATGAATCCTGCGCATGGATCACGCGATCTTACAGCCCCGTGCTGCACATGCGATACTCCGACCGGTGTTGACATCACGGCTTTCGATTACGTACTAAGCTTATGGTATGCCGCACCTACATCGGATATAGGTTGACGTATCCGGCGCCGGCGTGGTACGCCCTGGTGGCCAGGATGAACCGCAAGCGTCTACAAGCACAACTAAACATCGCGGTCCGAGTCATTACCGGGGCGGGTCGATAGATCAGAAACTACGTGTTGGCGCGAGACCTGAGAGTGGAAACACTCGAGCGGTTTGTGGCGTTATCGGTGCGACTTATGTACGTCCGCGCCGACAACGGTCCACACTCCCACCTCCACGGGTACGAGCACGGTACAGGCCTGTCATCACCGCCTATACAGGCTGAGGAAATCCTCGAGACCCGTAATCCCTACTCAGCGACATTAATGAAACAGCGTAGAATGTCCCGATCCATCCACCTGCCGTGATGATATAATAACATAATAATAGGTCTTTAAACCGATCGTTAGAATAAGAAGGTATACATTTTCACACTAAATGTTGCATAGCAAAAAATATACTTGCATATTTGCACAGTAACTACGATCAAAACTGGCAAGCATTGAAACCGAACAGTATGAGGAAGCTAGGAGTAGACCTCCGTGGCGACTATAGAAAAGGTGAATTCCTCGATGGAAAGCGCAACACCTTTTCTCACGACATCGCAATACTTCCGCAGCTGACATGCGAAATAATTTTATATCAGGCGCTATGTGATACTTCAAAAGTATATACAACTTGGCGTACTATCTTATATGTTTTTTTTTTATTTCTATATACCTATATAGCAAGAAAAAAACAATGCAAATTCTTATCCTAATGACTTACATATTAAGTCTTCGTTTTAATCTTTTAGCTATGTAACTAATAGTAATATAAAAAACTGGGACTATATAAGCAAGTTGTTCCTACCACACCTTTTTCCGCAGCACTGGCCCAGGTTATTTACTTATTCTTCATTGTAACACCTAAATCTACGTGATCGAACAAAATACGGACTTAACGCTTAGTGGCATTCTCTATCAGTCAACCCTTGGTGTTGGTGAGAAAATGGCCGTAGAGGGTAACAATAAGAAAAAGTAATCTTTGTGTCCCGTCTTACAAAACACTAAATTTTGTTGTCCATCTGCTCCTTGCTACCTATATTTGTGACCGACCTCAAATATTGTGATTCCTGGTGTAATGTCGCTGTTTTATCTCCTAAATATCGGCTCGCCAACACACACAACCCGCCATAACCGGCAACTGTCCGGTCTGACAGTTAGCTGTCGATCCGGCGCCCTCTAGCGTCATATGTGCACGAGACTACATACACTACATCCCTTTCTTGTTTTAGTTTAGATGCGGACAGACAATAAATCAAAATATTTTAATTTAATTCTTAATTACATTATAATTCGACATTATTATTATTATTTTCTTTTTTATTTATTTATTTAATTATTTAGGGGCATTGCTTTCTTCTTCCGTTTCTTTGCCTTGAACTCTCCATTCTCCTTCGACTTTCTTTAAGTGAAGGATATTTCTTCTAAGCTTATGTCCTGTTTCGTCGTTAGATATCTCGATGTCTCCTCCCTTCACTTTTTCTACTGTATGTGGTGTTTCATTAAATTCCGGACTAAGCTTATTTTCTTTTAACATATTCTTTATATACACTTTGTCTCCTGGTTCTAATTCATGATCTTTTGCTTTTCTTTTCCTATCTGCATATGATTTCCCTTTCTCTTTCATCTCTTGATCTCTGTCTTTTACGTCTGGGATTGCACAGTTTTGTTCTGCGTCGCAAATCATAGGAATTTTGTCCCTAAATACTCTATTAAAAAATAGCTCTGATGGAGTTTTCCCGGTAGTACTGTGAGGAGTACTGTTGTACATGGACAGGTATTCGTGCAAACTTTGTTTCCAGTTCTTTTTCTCGACTTGAGCTATCCTTAGCCGTTTGAGTATGTCTCGATTCTGGCGTTCTACTTCACCGTTTTGCTGAGGCCAATAAGGAATGGTGTTAAAAAGTGTAATGTTTCTCTCTCTGCAGAAAGATCTAAAATCCTCGCTACAGAATTGCCTTCCGTTATCAGCAGTTATTGATGTGGGATTACCTAAACGACTAAATATTTCGCTTAGGAGCGCGATCATATCCGAGCTTGAGATCTTCCTACAAATTTTAATCTCTTTATACCTGCTAAAATAGTCCACTACTACCAATAAGTAATCTCCGCTTGGAAGAGGACCCATTAAATCAATTGCAACGTCAACCCATGATTCTTTTGGCAGTTCTCTGCGTTTCAGGGGATTTGGTGGATCCGGAATCGAGACCAAAGTACAACCCTTGCACGATTTTACCAGTTTCTCTGCATCTCTGTCGTATTTTGGCCACCATACTTTGGTCCTTAGCCTCGCCTTCATTGCTACAATTCCCGGATGGCCTTCATGTGCTGCGTTTAATACACGGCTGCGTAGTCTAGAAGGGATAACAATCTTCGTGCCTCTTAGCAAAATACCTTCGTAAAAACAAAGTTCGGTCTGGAAAATTTTATACAATCTAACATCGTCATCCCACTTGTTATAGTACAGCCCTTCTTTCACCTTTTGGATTTCAATATCCTGGAGTGAATGTTGTGTTATTTCATTTAAAGAGACAGCGACGGGTCGAGTGTATTCAACAATCTGATGAATAAAATTATCCCGGGTTGCCGGGAGATCTTTCGGTATTTGGCACAACCTTGATAAAGGATCTGCGATATTATTCTTTCCCGGTTGGTACACGACTTGATATTTATATGACTGTAAGCGCAATATCCATCTCTCGATCCTTGCACAGGGCTTCGATTTAGGCCCAAATATTACCTCAAGGGGTTTATGGTCCGTGATTAGCTCGAACTCCTTGCCAAACAGGAAAACGTGGAAATGCTCTACTGCCCAAACGAGAGCGAGAGCCTCCTTTTCAGTCTGGCAATATCTACGTTCGCAATCTGTCAAAGTTTTGTGCCCAAATCCGATAATCCTTGGGCCTCTTTTACTAATTTGGTACAGAACAGCTCCTAGACCTACGGGGCTGGCATCTGCTACAACGACCGTTCGATCTTTTACATCATAATATCCTAGAGTGGGGATATTCGTTAAATTAGACTTTAGTGTATCAAATGCTTGTTGCTGGGTAGGTCTCCATTGATCTCTAATATTAGATCCGTCCCCCTTTCTGTTTCGCAAAAGTTCTCTTAGAGTATCCGTTTGCGTTGCCAGGTGTGGGATCCATTTACTCACAAAGTTTACTAGTCCCAGGAAACTCTGTAATTCACCAATTGTCACTGGAGGTCGGAAGTTCTGAATGGTCGATATGTACTTGTTTAGCGGTCTAACTCCTTGTTCAGAAAGCTCATGTCCAAGAAAACTTACTGATTTCTTTCTGTATAAACACTTCTCTTCTTTTAAAATTACATCGTTGCTCTTAAGTACAGTCATGACCTTTTGTAATCGTTCATCGTGTTCTTTCAGGTCTTTTGCGTATACAAGGATGTCATCAATATAATTAATTACACCTTCACATCCCAACAGCATACGTTCCAGAGTTTTTTGGAATATCTCTGGAGCACACGATATCCCGAACATCAGTCTCTTGTATCTGAAAAGTCCTTTATGCGTGATGAATGTCGTGATATGGCGTGAATCTGGATGTATTTCTATTTGATGAAATGCGTCTTTGATGTCGAGCTTTGTAAAGTATTTTGCTTCACACATTTTTGGTAGCAGTTTGTCCATAGTTGGCAAAGGGTGATTTTCGCGTACTATCGCTTTATTCGCTCGTCGCATGTCGACACAAAGACGTACATCTCCATTATCTTTGATGGCAGGAACTATTGGTGACACCCATCTTGATGGACCCTTAACTTCCTCTATGATGTCTCTTTTGACTAGGTCATCAATTTTAGCATTTATTTTATCTTCTAGAGGTATCGGAATTCGCCTATTAAGAAAATAAGTATTTTAAAATAGTGATTGTTCTAATCTGATCATTGTAAATAATATTCATACAAGTAATCGCTAAAATCATTTCTAATTGCAACAATATAATGTTTAGTGAATAAAAATGAAATATTTCTTTCTCACAACTTCACCCTATACGGATCATTATTGGTTCGAACATAGTTTTGATCAACCGTTACCCATACTTATTATAGGCTGCGGAATTGTATAGTTTAATTTAAATTCCAGAGGCAATTTTATATCAACAAAGTCAATACCTGAGTGGTTGTGATACAGGTGGTATTGAATCATCAATAGGTAAATATATCAAGACGTCTTTGAATTTAGGAAATGGAATGGTCGCCACGTTGTTTACTTGCAGGTCTAATCCAACTCTAAGGACTCCCAATTCGATGGCGGTTGTTTTCCCCAGTAGGTCTCTTGTACCATTACTTATAACGTAGAATGTGACATCCTCAGATCTGTTTCCCAACTGTAGGCGTGCTTGGAAAGAACCTTTAACTTTCAATGGAGTATTACAACCATAAGCCACAAAGTTTACATCAGGTTTTGCCACTTGGTTGAATATTTTAACATGATTATTCTTTAGTTTATTCCAAGTCTCTTCTGTAATTAAATTTCTTTTGCACCCCGAATCAACTAATAATTTTACACTAACTCCTCCAATTTGGCAATCAAATTCTATGTCATCATCAATATGAAAAACGTAATGTGTTTCACTTTCTCTCTTATCTGGCTCCTTTGAATTACATGGTGTTAGATCGGTGATCTGGTTTACAGTCTCATGTCGCGTTCGTTTTGGTTTAGTTATGTCTTTCTCTTCTTGGGTTTTCCTTTTGAAAAGTTTCGTTCTGCAGTATTGGCGGAAATGTCCTTTCAATCCGCATTTCAGACATTCTTTTCCCCTAGCCGGGCAAGTAGTTTCATAAGAATTATGTCTTCGGTTGCCACATCTACCGCAACCAGCTTTTTCAAATTTGTGCTCTTTAAAATACCTGTTCAGTTTTGTTTCAATTTTATTCACACCTTCGTCTTTGCTGGTAGTTTCAAATCGTTCTAATTGCTTATTCACTGCCTCTAAAGTATTTGCTTCTATAATTATTTGGTCTAAAGTAATTTGGTCACCCATTTTTAAGATTTTCTTTCTCAGGTCTATGGAGGAGCCTTTCTCTGCTATCTGATCTGTTATGTGCTCTTCTTTATCCAAAAACTGACATTTATCAGCCTGGTTTCGTAGTCTTATCAGGAACTTGTCAAATTTTTCATCAGGCTCTTGTTGTATTAGGCGGAACATATGCCTCTCATATACTTTACTCTGTTTCGGGGCAAAGTATTCATCGAGCTTTGCAATAGCCGTCGTGAATATTTTATCGTTTCCTTCAGAAGCTATAAATGCTCCTGGGATATTGTAGAAAATCTCTTGTAATTCAAAACCCCCGAAGTGTAGCAAACATGCTCTTTTCTTCTCTTCTCCGAGAATACTGGAAGCGTCCAGGTAAATATATAAAGCCCGCTTCCATCTTTCCCATCTTATTCCTACTGAGGTGGGGTCTCCTTGACAATCAAATTTGTCCAAGGTCAAAAACGTTGATGACATATTGACTTATGGGGCGTCCTGCAACAAATCAATTTAATGATTCAGATTTACATAATCTGCTTAAATTTTTTTTTTTTTTTTACTCAATATTGTATTTGAGATAACCAATTAAATGTTCAGATTTCAAATCTGCTTTTTACACTGATGTGCTCATCCTCACATGATGTCATTGTTTAAGAACTGTATGTTTATAAACAACATAATTCAGTTCGGTCTAGCTAAGATTCTTTATTCTACATTCAGTCTTGATGTTTCACATGTAAACCTAGACTGCTTTATGACAATTTAATGTCCAGTTACATAATGCAACTGTTTTCAATTTAATGACCAGCCTTTGCTGCTTAGCTGTGTAGTTATCTACTATATCATTTGTTAACATTAAGCCTTATGTTGGTATTAACATTTTTTTACATGTAGCTAGTTTACAATAGTAAATATAATAGTCGTATGATGAACCACATGCTTCCTGGCATGGTAATCAATCAATACTACACAATTTTGTGCTACAACTATTTAAAGGTTATATTATTAAAATTTTTATGCTTTTACCGTGTGTCAGTTATTATTTTAACACTGCACACCTGTACGTATTGCAAAAGTTGTTCGAGCTATTAACTGCATTCAATAGAATAACATGACGCTGTCCATATATATATATATATTTTTCGGCTTTCGTCTATACTGAACACACATTTTACATTTTGCGCAGTTTGACAGGACAAAAATTAAATCAACATTACATGTACATTTACTTCTCAACTTCTTTTCCTTTTATCGAATATTTGTTACAATTATAATTTCTTTATCATTATGGAGCGAAAGCACTTACTTTAATCCTCGTCGCCACTTGTAATGTCGCTGTTTTATCTCCTAAATATCGGCTCGCCAACACGCACAACCCGCCATAACTGACAACTGTCCGGTCTGACAGTTAGCTGTCGATCCGGCGCCCTCTAGCGTCATATGTGCACGAGACTACATACACTACAGGTACTATTGGATTTTTCTAAATTAAAATTTCTAGTAGGGGCTCGGAGTCTAAATTTGTGCTCGTTTATGGCTATAGACTCACCACCTATTCCATATTCGGACGTAAACGTGACTGGTGTAACGTGGGAGTGTCCTACACTCCCCTGGCTACCTCTTCGGGGATTACAGGCGTGATGTTATGTTTACACTGTCTTATCTGTTAAGTACGTGAATATATATACATACATACCTATGAAATTAACAGTATATAATGTTGTTAATCTGATAAGGACTGATAATAAGTGCCTAAGGTGTCATAATTCGGAATCGACAGATTGAAAACTATCTCTAAAATGGGGCAACGCTGGGCGTGGTCAGGCTTCGAATAGGTGACCGCTGGTAGTAGACTTCTTGGAACGTTTCCGTGCCACGAATAGGACTGATGAGCAGTCGGCTCCGATGGTTGTCGTGACAGTCCCATGATAACAATATATATGTGGCTTATTAGATACTGGCAACTGTAGACAGTTGTAGTGTTTGAAATTTATTAATTAATTATTAATAAAATATCGTTTTATTTTCAACAATTTGCAACGATGAAACTTTAATGCAACCTGTATCATCGCGTAATTAAAAGTATTTGTATTTCATATAAATGTATGTAGAATAACCACAACGTAATGGCCGCCCAGTTGTTGAAATGTGACAGTAATTCTATAAATTTGTACTTTTTTTCCGACATTATTGACTGGCCCGTTGGCGCAGTGGTTAGTGAACCTGCCTGCTACGCCGGGGGTCGTGGGTTCGATTCCCACCCAGAATAAATATTTGTGTGATGTGCACAAGTATTTGTTCTGTTTTTGGGTGTAGAAAAATATCTATTTAAGTATATATTTTTACGTATTTATGTAGTTTATCAGCCGTCGGGTTACCATAACACAAGCTCGCTTGATGCTTAATTTTTGATCAGATGGGCGTGAGTGGAGTCCCAAGGTATTATTAAAAAAAATGTATATATATAAGTATGTATTAATAATTATATAGCTTCCGTGATGTAACGTTGACTTGATCACCCTCGCTTGACGGTCACGGTCATTTAAGACCTATCTTATCTCATATAGCACTGAAGGTCTAACTGTTGTCTGTCTGCTATAACATTATTGACCCTAGAGGCCAAGGTTGCAGGTGTTCTGATCACTTATTTCTAACATTATATATTGTGGAAAATTTTGTTTGTGAGCACTCTTGTTGTCAAGTGTTGATGGATGCAGGTAACGGGAGAGACAAAAAAGTGCCTATATTGACCAAAAAGGTCAAGTAATGGTTGATGGGGGAGACAGAAGTGTTTGAACTAGCGGAATGATGTGCAGAACAAGCATGTCAGGTCTTTAATAATAGAAATATGTGGTTTTCTGTACTCTCTACCTATCCCGTAATGGACTCGGCGTGACGAATTTAATGATATTACTCTTGATCATTGCCGTGTTGCTGTCGTAATAAATAGGCACAGCGATTCTCTCTTCTGCAGTAATCAATATGAAATTTCAACAATCAACGCGTTGGCTTAAGAATAAGTACACGAAACATGTTCAGAAATTAACGCCGTGTAAAATTACAAGCGTATACATGTGTATGCAATTGTTCCGACAATAAAACATTAGGGTAGGGGGTAGTTAAAACGAAAGTATTTACTCGCTTTTCTACCCAGAACATGTGTTCTGTCACCTTATAATCATAGGGTAAGCGGGGAGTTTTAACTATTGGCATCTAAATTTCCTTCTCTTGTTTCAGAATTATCAACGCCAGCCAAGCAAGAAGACTGAATATTCCTTTATTTACCCTAGAATTATGTAGAATAATTGAAGAGCAATAGATTAATATAACATTCCAAAGACGACATGTCATCGAGGCATTGTTGACAGATTGACAGAGGTCGGAATGCGACATTTTGTTTCGGGCGGCCATCTTGTGTGATCGATCCAAAATGGCGGCGGCGCCGCGGCCTGCCGCTATGGAGAAGTCGGCGATTGACGAGGCGGAGGAGAAACTCCTGGAAGAGAATGAGGTTTTGATAGTACCAGCGGCCCAGCGTGATGATGGACTGGTGTCAGTCAAGAGTTCAAAGAAAGGTACGTGGAGAATTCTTTTTTTAAAATAATATTAATATTTATTGCCACACAACAAAAAAATAAATAAACAATGTATACTTAAATCTAACTTAATTATATTTATTGTGGGCAAGGGAAGAGTCTCAGCTTCTGCTAGC
>DVPD01000620.1:0-10848 GCA_018237605.1 Apyrrothrix (Melanopyge) sp. n. Burns01
GTGATAATATTATAATAATAAATAAAACATTCTGTTGTCAATTTTAGTCACCTTGATTATAAAAATTAACAATATGAACAAAATAAAGGTACAATTTACAAACTTCACATATTTTATCCTAGTTGAGATTTAAGGATATCTCGTACAATTATTTATAATATTATCAAAATATAAATAGGTTCTCTAAAAGTTATTGTATATGCATTGAGTTTAGAATTCCTTGCTTGGGTATTCAAACACCAAAGTAATGGTAAGGTTAGTAGTAAAACACATAAATTCATTCGACTTGAGCTGTGCCACTGAATATTAAAATATTTAGCTGTTACCTATTACCTAAAAGTTTGCCCAATTAATTTGACTTCATCATATTTCAGATGCTATGGATTAAATTTTAATTGTATAACACATGACAAATCGTGAATTCCGATTTCATACCTACATACTTAATTCTATTTTATATTCATGTTGTCGATGCTTCTGGTTCAGAACCTCCCCTTGCGCTTGATATTGGCGAAGGCGGCATAATTTCGGGCCGAATTGAAAACGTCACTGCAACAAGATCTCCAAGTAACGATATTCCAATAATCATGGGCAGTATGCCATTCAAAATCATAGCTGCGTTTTTCTTGGACTCATCAATTTCCTTTAGACTTCGGAATACGTTAAAGGATAGAGATATATGAACTGAGGAGCACGTTACAAGTGCGTACATCTGTAAAAACCACGAAGGTTGTTGATGCCGAAGGCCTCCGATTACAAAAATACCAAGAAAAATATATGTAGCGAATAAAGCAATCGGTCCGATGAGGGCATGCGACATCCCTAACGTGGGAGTTGCTCTTTCATTGATGAAATCGGCAGTATTAACGACTAACGAAAACACCCTGAGCTTAAGCGAGCAGCGTTCAGCATTCATGGAAATCGAACTGTTCAAGATATTTTGTTCCAATCTTAGTTCACGTAGCTCATGTATTATTTAGCCTTGTTTCAATAAATTAAACATCATTTTAGGTGATTCTAATGAATCCACTAAATGATTTTACTTGATTTTAGTACTCAATTCTAAACAACAAATTGACAGAAAAATGTCATATTTGCTTACAGTGGAAATATAGGGTTCATTAGTCTTAGGTATTATTAATGTCATAGAGATATATTGTATATATCTCTATGGTTAATGTTCCTTTATCTAAGAGTTAAATTACTTATTTTTTATAAATCGGACTTGTTATTGATTAAAACGTACTAGATCATTAGGCATATATATTATGTATCGTATTAAAAAAATGTATAGTTGGGTAAATAAAAACCAACACTTTATTATTCAACACATTTAATTAAAACTGTATTCCAAATAACTTAAAAACTTTGAAAAATTCAAAACACTACTTACATAGTACCTTGATGTACTCAATAAATACTTACACTAATTTGTAACTACCTAGTTTTAGACTAACATCATTAATTAAAAATTAAGATTGGCCCCATTAGAGCATGAAGAAGAGAAGGGGAAAAGTTGAGCTCAAAATACCATTTCCAATAAGTATCAAACACTGGGTTTGAGAAACGGATGCCAGTAAAAATGGCACTTTAAGCGGGAAAAGACTAGATTAAAGCTTCTATCAATTTCATTGCCTTATTTATATCCACACGATCATTTAATGAAAAAATGTCTAAAGCACCGCTTTACTGTAAATTATAATATTCATTATCATAATGCTGTTTCCAACGTAGTCGGTGAAGACTTTCCGGTTTCCGGAGAAGTTTGATTTGCGGTGGTTCCGGCGTTTGTCGGTTTACTTTTAAAGGATGTAAATCTTGGGGGGGATGTTTCGGGAGGAGTGTTAAAGAATTCCGCGCGTTTCGCTTGCAATATTTCGGATCTAGATAAACCGTGTGTTTTAGAATAATCCGCATCAAGCGGAAACACACCTTGATCAACAGACTCAGGGTAATCATGTTCGGCTTCCAAATTATGTTCAGTAATAGGTATCAAATTTCTGCGCGCTCCAAAGTGTTGGTTAGTAACAATAGGAACTGTTTTAGACGGTGGGTCCGCGGGAGATGAAGTATCCTGCTTTTCTCCCGAGCTATTAGAATTTTCTTCTTCATTGTTCACTTCCGGTATAGGTGTAGAAAGTACATCCGACCTGGGACTCGAGAACCGCCACTGCGATTTCGGCGATAATAGTATTTTCGGCGTGTTTTTATGTTCTTTTATCAGAGCCCCCGTTCTCCCTGGCGATGCCGGTTGATTGTTGGATTTTATAACTTTTCTGTTGGTGTACGTTTTTGGTGAACCACTAAGATCCAGTATGTTCACATGGGATCGATTTCCAACAGGTGTAGTTGGCATTTGGACTTTTTCTTTTGACAATTTAAGTTGTTCTACGGCTGACAGTTTACTTGATTTATTTTGAGGATTTAGTGTGTTGAGTTTTACGCTGTGCTGCAACAAAAGCTTCTTGAAGTCGAGCCTCGATGTTTGGGGGATTGGACCGAATCTATCTGCACAAGTGGTTTCTGTCTTTTGTACACCAAAGGTATTGCTGGTACCCGCGAAGTGTCTGTCCATGGGTGACCAGCTCGCTCTTGTTTTAGGGTCTCCGAAATATCCGGTTTCAGGTTGACGTTTACAGTATATAGATGTTTCTGAGCTCACCGGCGACAAACTGATTGAAGATAAAGCTGGTGATTCGATGCCGTCGGGGGTTTCTTTGATGTTCAGTTTCTTTTTGCTTTTATGGATAACTGCATACAGTTCTTCATTGGTCATGGTCGATTTGACGGGAGATAGCAACTTAGAGCTGAGGCTGACTACGTTATCCTTATTTGTCGGAGTCGATGATTTAAACGTGCCCGATGCTCGAGGGTCTATCGGCGATATTCGGATCGATTCCTCGTTACTAATAGCTGGCGCTGCTTTTCTGTCCGCATAACCGTAACTATCTTTAGTAACGCTTCTAATTGGATAATTGAATAGTCTCTGGTTTGAAACGTCTGCCTTAGGTCCGTTCGAATCATAGGATGTTCTCTTTGGAAGTGTCCAATATTTCGGTAGGTCCTTTTGTGCTTTGTGCTGTGCGTTTTCATAGTCGATAACACCGTGCCTGCCGCGCAAGTGAGCAGTGTGGTACCTGTGGAGCGTCGGCTTGATCGCATTAAGATCAATCGTTGGACTCGGCGTAGTCTGATTTTCAAGAGTTTTACTTTGCTGTACATTGATGTAGAGTTTGTCAGCGCCGGAATGTCGATGGTCTGAAACATTTAAAAACATCGTTTCTTTACATTCTTAATTTTCAGTTAAGTGAACCAAATATTAATATTGTACCCCCATCCTCGTTGAATACGATTACGTCTTGGATTTATAAATACATACGGTGATATAGGTGATATATCAGGCAAGTACCATACGTACTACACAATTGTGATTTTAGTTTTAACCTTTGTAAACAAGAGTGTTAATATTTTCATATACTCGTATATCTACTATATCAATTTAAACTATTTACTTTTTCTTATGAACTTTGAAGTCGTTTACGAAGGTTAAAATTTCAATAATTTGTAATTAAATACATTAAATATAATCAGAATAATAATAATAACCATTATATTATAATACCAGATCAAGCTTATAGCCAGGTAAATATTTGGTGCAAGGCTGAATATGTGTATTTCTTTAAACACTACTGTGCTGCGTTACCGCTGTGCTATGTTAGGATATATTTATAATAAGTTTTCATTATGCTGATATACATAAGTAGAGACATTTATAAAGTGCATGGTGTTATATTCACAGACAGATCGATCACTCGTGAAATGGTATGCATTGTTAGTACTCAATGTTAGTGACAACAATTACGATCTAAAACGAAATATTCCCGTCCAATTACTACATCACATTATTACAAAAATATGATTTTGCTATAAACATTCTGTTTGCCTCCAGTACGTTTTAGTTTTAGATGTACTTTTTGTTAGTAGTAACGTTAAAATAAAATAAGTTAGATATTATCGTGCACAAGTCGTAGGTCATGCTTAGAAGCAACAAAATCTTTACCTTCGAAGTACTTCGCGTTAACAAAGTCGCAAACGATCGAAGCGCTCGCGGCCACAAAGCGGTGTTGGATGAGTTCGTGCGTGCTTAGAGCGACACTTAGCCGTGACGTCACGTGACCATACTACTAATCATTGTCAAACCTTTGACAATTATTATGGAGAAGTTATTTAGAATTAGTCATGTTATGTTATGAACTTTGGTGGCTGGTGTCTTTTTCGAATGCGAGTGAGTCGTTTTGGCTCGGTTTTAGTGCTGTCTCCCAAAAATTCAAATTTATTTACACAAATATCAATGACGGTACTTTTTGATTCGAGAAATTAGTTCTGTTTTGTTCTATTGCTTACAAGTAGTTCTGATTTACAGTTATGTCCAATTTAAGCGACCAATATACTTCTCAATTATAATACATTTAGTTCGCGTCACAAAAAAATAACAGAACTTCTTTCTTTATTTTTAATTTGGTGCAATGTAGCTATGAGTAGAGTGAAGGTGAGAGCCGAAGGAGTGATTAAATGAAATAAGTGAGTTAATTCACAAAAAATCTATTATGATATTATTATTTACACACACAAATAACACACGAGAATATCACACCATGCACTTACACACGAGAACGTAAACCAGTCTGAAGCTGTGCACGTTGCGGTGAAGGAAGGCACCATGCATATATCTTATTCTCACATAAACATTGTAAATAAAATCAATCATTCCATGTATATATTATGTAATATATGTGTAGATTTAATACTCAAACTGTAATTAATACCTTAAACCGTTGTGAACAGTTATTTATCACAGAAATTACAAATATTATAATACAAGGAAGACGAAATAAATCTAGACAGGCTTTTTTGTCGGACGGAATGTTTCCATATAAGAATAATTAAATAATATTAAATTCCTCGCAAATAAGAATATAGACTATGTATAATTTCTTTTTTATAATAATAACTATTTATAACGTCGTTATAATCTAAAATAAGCGTATAATAGTTATGAGCAGGTAACAAAAAGATTTGTGAATTTACCATTCACCAGATTTCCGTACCGTGGTCCGACTCAGATAATGATAAAATTCTAGCTCTATGCATTGACCCATCTATCGGCACAGTGACTTTGGAAGGTGAGACAGAATAGCTAGACGGTGAATGTATAATACATATATCGTCGGGATCAGAATCTAAAATAGCCGTTAACACATCGAAGGAATTATCTCTATTATCCGGTATGAAAGCTACAGAATTACGCTTAGCTAAAGGCGTCGTCAAAGGGCTCAGGGTCAACGCGGACAGCTCCGCTACAAATGTATCACTTACAAATGTGCTGTGAGAGTCATTGTTTATACATTCGCAAGACTTACAATCGTCAAATATATTGCGATGATTAGGCTTGGGCGAAACAGTCGATGGATAATTGATTTGTTCTCGAAGTAAATCCGCAGTGATTTCAGCTTGAATCATTTCGAATGAACTGCCTTTTTTGGCATTTGCACTAAAACTATCTAATTTAAGTAACTTTTTAATGGGCATCAGCGGTGAGTTAGCTAGTTTGTAACTATCACTGCGCTTTATTTTGTTGACCGGAGTTTTTTCGTTATTTTCTGAGATTATGTCATTATTGTCCAACAATTCACCTTTCGTTTCATTGTTATTATTATTATGCCTATTCGTAAACATTTTCATAACTTCAGCAACCTTTTTACTACCAATTTTCTTGGAATCATTAAGACACTTATCTCTTAACATTATAGGTGTTTGAAAATTTGGTACGAATGGAATTATATTTTCATGAATATTTAAAGTTTGATCATTATTTTCTATAACATTACTTGTGATGTAATTCATGATAGAGTTTGTGCTAATTTGTGTCTTACCTTTTGTATCATCTTTCGATGGAGACAAGCTGACACCCTCTGCGTCATGTATATTTACATAAGCCCCAGTCCTCGTTATGGCCTCTACAATTCGCGGTAAATCGTGATTACTTTTGGTCGCAGTTGTGGGTTGACTATTAGGCAGAATCGGTTTGTCAGTAACAGGCGTGGCTGTGATTATCATGCTCGGTTTTGGCGGAGGCAGAGTCACGAATTCAGTGGTGACGGGTCCATGAGGTTCTATTGGAGCTTTAATTATCATTTTGCCTAACTGTGGTGATGTGGGTTTACTAGTTGGTGGGGCTGGTTCGTAGGGGAAATCGGTTTCATCGACAATTTTTACAACATCCGCATTTTCACGTTGAATAACTGAAGTCGTTGGACAAATTTCTTGGACGAATGGCCCGGGTTCGAATGTAGTGTGAGCTCCTTTCCTTCGTTTAAGTGTATCAGATGAATAGATGACTTGGCCTTGAGAATCTAATGTAACTTTTGCTCCTTTTCGTTGTAGTTCCTCTAGTACTACTGATGGTTTTTCTTCTAAGCCGTGTTCTAAATAATCTCTGCTATCATTTAAGCAATTAGGTAGTTCATTCAAAGATACATATTCCGTTTCGGGTAGTTTACCGGAAAGTACCGTTTGTAAATTTTTTCTAACAATATCGTTATTGGCATATGAACCTCTATTTAGGTTCATTTTCTGATTATTATTCTTGACATCTGCTATCGTTACGTAGTCACCGCTATCGTATAAATCTTCAATTGTTTCCGATTCTTTTGAAATTGGCGACTTTTTACTGGATAACTTATTGGGTAGGACCCCTTTTAATTTGCACATTAAACTGTTAAATGGTTGTAGAGAAGTTTTTAATTGATTTTGTGTTTTGCCATTAGACTTTGGAGCATCGTTTGATTTAAATTCTTTTTGTTTCTCTTCTGTAGGTAAATCTAACTTCGGTCGACTTGATGTTCTGATTTTAGAGTCAGATATTTTTTCATAATCTCTCTTCTTTACATTGTCTGACTCTTTGTTGCTATTTTCACTTTCGTCATCTGAATTAGTTGGCGTAATGACACACATAGAGGGAATTCTTGAACTATTTATTGTTGTTTTGTACCTGAGTCGTTCAATTCGGTCTGTACCTTCTAGATCCGAGGATTCTGAGTAATCTTGTTCTGATAAACTATTTTTTCCATGAGCACTGGATACAGAATCTTCAATGGGAGAACTCGATGTATTGTGACCTGAATCTGGAGAACTAGTACCAGTACTTTTCTTCGCACTTTCTATCTCAGTTTCGGTATGAACCTCGGCCACAGCTGTAATTTCTCTGTGAGTACCAACATTTTTCGTGATAGTAATAGTCGAAGATGAATTTTCACGAATTTCAGGCGACGAATGGTTATAAATTTGTTTGTCAGGATATTGGCGTGCCGGGTTATACCTTAGGCTACTAAAAGGAGATCTAGTGAATGATGAACTGGAACTTCTATCCAAACTAGCATTTGCGCTATGTATGTTATTTCCTCTACTTCTGTTAATTTTTGTTAAAGAACTTTTACGTTCTGGAACCGTTGGACCGATCACCAGAGATCTGTCACTTCCAGCTGCCATTAGAGTGGTACACACAGTTCCAGCTGAACTCGTAGTGGTGCTCGTGGAACCCTTACCAAACAACTCATATTCATTTTCAGCTGTCATATTTTGGCTGTTAGACGAAGACGATAAAGCATTGCTTGTATGTAACGGAGTGCTTGGTGAAACCTCTTCTTCCTTTAAAGTTTTCAAGCCAGAATCCATATGGAAAGATGTGTAATACCCTTCCGTGTCACAGGAGAATTCTGAGCTAGTCTCTAAATCTTCATGCAAGTCATGTATTATATCGGGTGTAAGAGTACCCTCGCTTGTAACGCTGCCGGAGCCGGAATTATTTAGGAATCTTCTTCTGCTTATTATTGAACTTGGCGGCCCGTGATGGAAATTGAGGGAATTATTAGAGGTAGCAGCTGAAGTTGTACTCTTCGGAGGGACAGTTGTAGTAGTGATCTCAGAACCAATACTAGTCCTCCCTGATTCTGAACTTGCGGACCAATTCCCGCTTGATGAGTGTGGTTCATCTTTACCAACGCCAGATCGCCGCGATCTTCTGTGCGCTGATGTACTCCGTAGTTTTACCCCGCCATTTATGGTGGCTGTAGTTGGAATGCTAGTTGGAACTCCTATGCTCTTTTCTGATGAGGAATATGATGCACATCTCTGATGCGATCTTCGGTCTTCTTCTCCAGGGCGTTTCTTCCGCATTGTAACTGCTTCAGGAACCTGAGGTTCTTCTACTTTTGTAGGAGACATAGATTCTTTGTTCTTTTCGGTTTTTGAAGTGTCTTTGAAGCTGTCTCTACTGGCACTAGGCGATCTACCTATCATTTTTAGTCTAGATTTTCCCCATTGCTTCAGACTGTTGAAGTGACTTTTCTTAGTTACAGGATCGATAGGGCTTTTCTTAAGTAAGTCGCTAGACCGAGATCTGGTGACAGTATTATCTTCGATTTCTTCAGATGCCACAGCATTTGATGTATCGCTATGATAGAACAAACCAAGCAAAGCATTAGTCACACGCTAGGGGCAGAACTATGTAGACAATCTTCAAATAGCACCGCTTAGTCTTGTTACAGCGGGACCATTTGAAGACGTAAGTAATTATGAAGCTAATGAACAAATGGCACTATTAGTGTTCAAGTGCACAAAACATTGATTGTCTTTGTTTCTCATTCGGATGTGAATTTGCAGGATGACTGAACAATGACAATCGGGAACAAAAAATGTATTCACAGAAGCAAGAGTAATATGAACGGGTTAATTAAAATGTGTGCTGTTTTTATTGCACATTTTAAGCTCACCACACAGTACTGTGCTTTATGGTTATCATAGTTAATTGTATTTAAGATTACATTATCTACGGATATAGAAATAGATAATACAAAACAATGGCGACAATAGAGGTAGGTAGATAATATAATCCACGTGTACAGTGCAAACTAGAAGCTTACCCAGCTATAGCCTCTCTAAGCTCTTTCTGATCAGTGCCCGAAATGGTGTTTCGTCTTTTACCGCGCGGTTTTCTTGTCCGCGTCCGTCTTTTCACCGTGTCCGTCTCGCCGGCCGCGCTCTCTATGTGGAGCGACTTGCGGGAACTACACATTCTATCGAAGAACTTCCCACTTGTATCTATCGCCACAAGTTCCGGGGGGAATCTGCAAATTCAAAAACATATTTATTTCGATATGTATACGAGTTAGATAGAACTATATTTTTTTAGTCATATCGTGAAAAAAGTAAATTAGTATACGATTAATAGGTTATGATTAATTTACTGTAGTTTTATCCATTAACATTTTATAAAAAAAGGCAGAAATTCTGATTAATCTCTACGATAAAGCTACTCGATAATATCGTCAGAAAGATTACAAAAGAAAAAAAAAAAACAAAGAAGACATAAACTCATTGAACAGTCCGTTAAGATTGGCAGTGCGTGGGTAACTTCTGCAGTGATATTGTGCATAGATAAAAGGTATTCCTCATATGAGCCTATGCAAAATAACAGGAAGAATCACACCACCGTAAGGTAATCCATTTGCCTGTGTTAATGCAAAAAAAGCGTAGGAAGACTAATATTCTCACTTAGAAGCTATGACGCGGAGCTGTTCCTCCGGACTGGGCAGCCTGTGGTCTATGGGCTCGTCGTCGCCGGAGCCGCACTCGGACAGCTCGTCGGGCGTGAGCGTCACGCCGCTCGCGATGCGCATGGACGCGTCCGGGTACGTCGTCACGTCGCCGATCGCTTCTCTCGACGTCCATTTTCTCAGGTGTTCCACCACTGACGGCTGGAATTGTCAAACAGTGCAACATTAACTGACGTTCAATTCATGTCGAACGTATATCAGTCATTTTTGTATTAGGGCTTCAGATCACGGCATTATTAACGGATATAATATTTGTTCTTTGACTTGACTGCTTCTATCTTCAGGCTTTTACAGTAACGACAGTAGATCCTCAAAAGGCAACGATGTAACGCCCAAACTGCAGATGAAATGTGTTAAAAGTGTCTACATGGATGCTATTAACGGATATTGTCGGACACATATCATATAATTTTTAAGTATTGTGTTTAAGTATCCACAGGCTTAACTCACGAATGTTTTTTTTAAACATACCTGAGTTAATGCGGTAAATATTCAACCACGTATATAAACATTACATTTAATATTACATATTTAAGGATTGTCTATAATTGTAAGTAATAATGCAGTCCTTACGATATGTGTCTCAACTTCGACATCGACTTTGTGACAGATGCGTCTCTTCTTAGAACTCAGCACGGGCGTGCACAGCAGGTACGGCGAGTGTTGGGAGTCTTTGCGCAGCTGGTCGAGGATGGAGCTCGAGTGCCGGTCTGTCGTGGCTCGCTCGTACAGGTTACGTAAACACACCGGCCTGGAACGTATCAAAAGTGGCTTATGAACCGACTGTTTTAAATTAAGGTTTGTTTAGACCCGGGTCAATACGATACGCTGCGAGAAAAACTATGTTCCCCCGTTCGTTCCAAATTAGCTCTACTTGCAAAGCTAAATCTTAAATTAGCATCCGACGTTAAATGCATTATGAAAGGAACAGCAATGAGTAAGCTGTGTTCTGGTAATTATAATGACCTCGTAACAAAAAGTACGACTGTGTGCGAGGAAACGAATTAAAATAGTACCATCTCCTCATGGCATTACTATATCTTTGCCAGTACGTTTAATGTTGTTAATAATTTATTTTCTTACCAACCGCTTACCAGCGTGTTTTGCTTATGCGCATATAATTTTGATCGCTTAATATTTTGAATGCTTCAATAATTACATGACCTTGTGCAAA
>DVPD01000621.1:0-10847 GCA_018237605.1 Apyrrothrix (Melanopyge) sp. n. Burns01
CTGTTATACAGCAGGGTGCACCACGTGCAGGTGAGGTTGGCTTGGGATCCTAGGCTGAAGCTTGGAACCCCTTACACTCCTTCTAATTTATCGATTTTTCTATAATGTTATAGTAACATGACGTAACTATAAGCACACTTACTGCGCCGATCATACTTGAAGGCTTTTTAGGCGATCGAATAGCTGCCAATTTGCTACAGGATACTCACACCCACACGTACCATTTGCATTCGCTTCGTCGTATTATTATGGAGCATTTGAGCGTAATGCGTCATCACCGCCAGCATCAGTTGCGGTTAACTTGCGTCGTCAACTCTAATTTGGATGTTTACCGAAACAATTTGGAAATCCACTTAAACGTGTACTCTCCTCGGACACCGAAAAAGAAACAAAGAGAACAGGAACAGCGACTGGAGCTAATGACTGCTCGTCTGAGGGCATGTTGGTATACGTCGAGAATATTGTACGTCTTGGATGTAATCCAAAATATTCGCATTGAGAAAGCCGCGGTGAAATTATTCACGCAAAGAACGATTTTAGGACTCGGCGGACGGACGGTGTTGAGTGAGTTATGGACTCTGAATAATGTTCTCTAGTAACATACAAAACTAAATTAAGTTTTGTGGACAGGAAAAAACAATTGGGAATTGTTTTGAAATACGTACATCGAAAATATTAATCAGCGTGCGGTTTTGAAACATCTCCAAAGACGTCGCCCCTTTAAAATCTTTATATTTAACCTACCTTGGTAGGTAGGATAGTTTATTGTATATTTTGCTTTCCTTGTTAAACACTACTCTATGTACAAAATTGGAGTATAAAAAAGAAAGTGTTACATAAACATTAATCTCCACCGCAGCCTTGGCACCGGCGACATGTTTATATAATACATGTCCTTGAATGTTTATTCACTATTGAAAACTATATTTAGTTTCGATCCACCAGGGTTCAAGGAAAGTCAATTCTTACCACAGCGTGTTGCCCTTCGTATCATTTATGTTTAAATAATGACCGTTTCATTAGAGGGCTTGATGATATATTACAATGTCCTTTGCCCGCAAGGGGAATTGGACGTTTATTTTCAAAGTAATCGTTTTTAATATTAAAAACGTTTATGAGACTTGAAATGGTTTTGCCACTACTATTGTTTTTCCTCGAAAAGTCACAACGCTTACATTTTGGCTGACCTTGTCGCGACACTAGTAAATCGAGTGCGTAAAAGAAGGGTCGGGAAGATCTCAAGATCCAAAAATCGGGATGATTTTTCGATACAAAAATTAATTGTGTGTTTCTAGAAATCTTGGAGTTTATTTTAAGACGGTGATAATAACACGAATGGAATAATAATCATTATAGTAATAAGAGGTTGACTAGTTCGTTGTATTCTAATCTTGAATACCAGCTGGATGACGCAGCCTCGATCTTGTCGCTGGTTGACGTCACTGCGCTACTGAGTGCAAGTGGTTTCTATTCGCTTGATTGGCGATGACAAACTTGGTTGTAATTGGATGTGAATGATGGTGAACTGTTTGAACCCTTGGGAACCTACTCACTCTATCGTATGAATGGATAAAATTTGACATTGATTATAATATCTTCTGTTTAGTAATTATGTGCGCAGTTTCAGTTACAAAAGGTCAAGTCCAAGGAAATTCGAATTTTTAAGGTCGGCTCTGTCTAGGTGGCGGAGCACTTGAGAACCACGTCGCATTTATCTCTTTCAGTATCCCATAAGAAAAAACAAAGGCACTTTCATTAGTTGTCAAGAAATAGTTCCATGAAATCTTCTTCTAATTTAACTGAAAAGAGGAAAGAAGGATTATTAGACTGAAACATTTATTTCGAATGTCCACACCTATAGCCCGCACGCAGGGATCCCTTTTGTCGTGGATCCTATAGACTACGTATAAGAACAAATAAACAAACAATCAGATCCTAAACAAATATCTTTTTCTATTCGAAATCGACGTGGTGACCGTTGCACTAAATTGTTAATTAAATAATTTGAACATCTGTATTTCATTTGTTCATTCATTAATTTTTCATTTCATTAGAACATCGGTATGTGAATATTAATTACCTTTTGATGTTAGATCGTGGTTGAGGTCTCAGTGCATTTTATTGCCAACGTAAATCAGTCAATGGTAGTTTTAATGAACTTGTTACTTTTATTGAAATAATTTGTTCATATAGATATTACACATCCATATACAAATAATGTAATATCTACCAATTTTCAAACAGATATACAATTTAATTCTCACAGAACGTAACTCAATTCATTCTCACGTAACGTTCAAAATAAAGAAAAAACAACAGTAAAATATTTTCAAAACACGTGTAACAAAGTGACCTAAAAATAATGTGCCTAAATAATATATTTACAAAAACAACACTAATAATAACATATCCCAAATGATCTGTTCGACACAAATGCTTAAGATAAAGTACAGAGGCGAAACTTTAACACGTAATCAGCACACCAGTAACATCAATGCTCTTTCAGACTTTGGTCAGTCTCTAAGTGGAAAGGGACCGAGCGCAGTCAACGACCGCACAACAGTTCTCTTTAACTGTTGGCTATTGCACTGGACACGTTGGCAGAACATTCATGCCGCTGTAAAAATATCTCGGCGTTGTGTATTTTTGTGAATTTCCAAATGTAGATCACACACGAACCTGCAATTACTTTATTTCGTTGCCAAAAATATTACTCAACGTTCAGTCGTGCATTGCATTCAGTCTGCAAATTTGCAGCCTAATTAGATTGAAACAAGATCTCGTTAACATTTTCATAGTGCTCAGACATTTTAGTTCAGTACACTTGATTTTCAGTAATTCCACGAAATTGCGCTTCGTTACTGCTAATAACAATTATGTGGTTGATATTACGAAGTATGGTTTGTTTTTTAATTAGTGGCACAACTAAGTTTTTGTGGCGTTATGCCATCACTACAACTCCTATTGCTGGAGTTGTGTTATATTCTATATTGAAAGATGTTGTGGGTAGACACAATAACTCTTACTAATGACTATCAGTGAAGTCCTAAATCGCGGTTCCAGCCACACAGAAGACAGCTTTTAATTTTCCCGGTAGATAAAGATGTACAGCTCCGCAGCGGGGTTTACGAGGTGCAAATATCATATTTGTGACACATGTTAAATGGGACAGGTTCTATCGAATGCAGTGGGATTATCTACTATAAATAATAAAATCTACTTATACCATACTTCTTTATTTAATAAACATTTATTATAACTGCCTGTTATTTCTTTATATTAAAGGTACAATAGTCGGACTTAAAGCCACAAACATCTTTAGCACTCCTTACTTGTTTGTTTACGATTTGTATTAATTCAACAATAACACAATTCATTCTATTCTCCTAAATGTTCTCTTTTAGTAGTATTCTGAGAATATACGGTAAAATTATTTCGTTCGTAATTTTCGAAAGTCTTGTTTCGTCCTTATTTACTTGTTCAGTGAAGTACAATAATTTGCCAGGTCCCACGAAGCGCTTGGTTTGTTTTATCTCACATCTAGATGTGTCTAGATTTACATACGAGATCTCGCCTAAAGGTATTTTTCCGCGACTAATCTCTTGCCAACTTCGTCGGGGTTCAAGGTTGCCCGTGTTATACGAATCGCCTTCTTACTCCCCACGGAGATTACGTATTTAATCAAGGAATGTACCTTTTGCCGCGTCTTAATGTACTTTGCCAAGTTTGTTGTTTCTGTTACAAAGTATTCCTTTAAATTTATATATAGTATTGTTTGTGATTCATTGTTACTACGTACGTTTCAATTCGTCTTTAAAGTTTGTGAGTTTCATCTTGTGAATTAATTATGAGTGTGAACTCTGAAACATAAAAATAGAAATTATCTTTCTATAAATTCAGGTATTCATTTCACGAACAATTTCGCTTTTAAATCCGAAATTCTTATCTCAGGTGTCCTTTTCATTCGAAAAATCGAAGTGCGTTATTGCGTGCGAAATGAAGTTTTTGTTACGATGTTTTAAGTTTCGCTTTGGAATTGACCATAATTCCAGTTTTTGTTCGTTTCACTGATTGTTATCACGTCTCATAAAAACTGCTGACATGTTGATTGACTGGATCAAATTTTTACACGAAATTAACAGACGTGAATCACCTTGTTGGTTTAAAAGGCCAATAACTCATCATCATTGTTCGTAATTCAATTATAAATAAAATGGTTATCCCTGGGCTTTAAATTGTTCTGCCACCTGAAACAAATTTCTTTCATAAAATATTCCAGGGAATTTGTGATAATAGTTTCACGCTTACAATAACTAAAGAAATGTTTTGCTCTGAATACTAACTTGAATAGCTATGTTGCATACACAATATTTGTATGTGTAACCACAGTACTTAGTATTGCTTAAGAATTTTATCAGAAACCTTAAGATACCGCGTCATGACAATGGCGCTAATCCGTACGTAAAACAGTAAACAAATGGCCAAATGGTTGCACGTCCATATGTTTTTGATATCTGTACGACGCGTGTCTCAAATAAAAAATGCACTGTCCACTCTCGGAATATTTACTGTCTGTGGCAGGTTCCGGGTTCGATACCCGAGCTCTTGGTCCAAATAAAGATTGTGTAACCGTTTGGCTTAGTGGTTCAATTGTTGTCCTGCCAAGCGAGAAAACCGCAAATCCGGCTCCCTTCAGTTCTTTCTCATGCTCGCCCTGCTGGGAATGGGCTCCAATTTTTTTGGTCTCGATATATTATATATTCCCACAGCGCTTCAAATGAAAGTCAACAATAACTTGTCTCGTCGCCTGCATGTTTTAGATTACGATAAGAGTTTTTTTTTTTTTAACCTTATTATGTTCTTGTTCAATGAAACAAGCATATACATATAAGAAGATTTATTGTGTTCGGACACAACTTCATCCGAACGTTGTCACCATTTGTTTTGTTAGAACGGTGGTAAGAAAAGTGTCACATCATTATAATTTTTGTCTTCCTTTTGCATAGTTGAGTTTTTTCGTGTCTCGTCTGACTTTTTGGAATGGAGCGAATTTGGTTTTAGTATCAAATATCTACAAAAAAAATGGTTCATTTTTTCGTAAACAGAATAATTTTGGCTCGATTGTTGCGATGGCGGTGTTTGTTTAGTACTGAAAACACAATTTTTTCGGTGATCGATGTGGGAAATCGAACAGTGTCTAGAGTTCATGTACAGGTTCACGGAAACTACGGATAGTACTGATTTTAGCTATGGGAAAAGTTTGGTTATGTTACTTCGGCAAATTGTGATCGTATTTGTCTTACATTTTATATATGTATATGTATGTAGTGGCACGTAGAGTGATATGTGCGCGTCCGTCGCTGGCACGTGTCCTGCAAGTTCAAGGGCGTCCTCTCGGACGTTGCTCTTAGGTTTTTGCGCGGACGCTTCGCCTCGTGCATGTGTAAAGTGTAGCGTGGCGGGTCGTGACGGCTTAGCCCTCCTAAGATTTGTGATTGACACGTGGTGAAATATCTTAATTTAAAACTTTAGAAATTTATTATTGAATTGTTTTTTTTTCAGTATTCTATTCACGGTTCTAGACAAGATTCGTGCTACGATACGCGTTGAATTTTTAGAGTGACACAGGAAACTTCCACAATTGGTAGCATGTTTGTTTTGTACCATGGAATGGCAGTTGTATTACGTGTATTTTGAAGTTATGATATTTGTCATTCGACATGATTTTCACTTAGGGGTGCGGTTTTAGTATACCTCGTACTTTATTTAGATTTTGCATGACATGAACATAACTATTCTTATATGAGTACCTGACACGAATGAGGATTACCTTTGCATATCTTCATTGGGTCATAACTACTTTTAAAATTATGTTGAATGAAATGATACGTGTCATTTATGACAAATGTTAATATTTTTACACCAACTTTAATGTGAATCTTTGATATAATTTTCGCTTATCGATCTGGACGATCTATGAAGTATATTATTATATTTGTTGTCTATTGTTGTGTTCTAATCTATCACTGTGTTTGGGTGGTAATTGCTGTTGAATTAAACATGGTATGAATAAAAGTTACAGATGAAAGTGGTCAGATAGATCGCTCCCTAGTTTTCGTCAGAGCGCGATGTGTCCGGTCATTCGTCATGCGGCGTTGACGTGCCCCGCCGCCAGCACACCTATACATTGTTATCATTATCACAACTTCCATTATACGAGTCTATCAGTATTCAACGGAGTTATTTGTCATTTACGCTTCCATGCACTCTACAAGGATATTATCATCGTTACACTGAGATTTCATAAGAGTTATTTATCATTAATTCGCCACCATAAAATGTGCAGTCTGAATGAAAAATTGGAAGCGTATAGTTTTTTGCTGTAAGACACCGCAGTGCATGTTATCAACACTCTAAATCTAATATCATTATATACGCCTTACAAGCTCGCCACTTGCTTATAAATATTATATATTTATTGTTATGTGTGTATCTACATCTCGAAGCGTAGCAAGTTCTGTTAGCAACAGTTTTATTATGATGTACTCGAATATAGAAGCGAAAAGTTTGTACTGTCTGCCAAATTTATAAAAATATTTTTGTTCTTTTTATGGACAAAAAATATAAACTCTACAATCTGTCAGCCCCGAGATATTCGAACTTACAACGTACGGTACAATGTTTTGAGGATTAAAAGAAAATTGTTCTTGACGTTGTTTGTTTAAATTTTATACTTCCATTTCTAAATTTGGTAATAAAAATGATCAGAACTTCGAATTCACGGTGTGTAAATTTTTTGGCAAAGTCGTATGTCTATGTGGGCGAGGATGAGTCAGGGACTGAACGATGACAAGGCCGTACGCCTAAGCCTACTTCGGTACTTGTAGCGGAAAACAATATATTGCTTAGGTCACTTCGTGGTTTCCGCATGGATTGTTTTGATTAGTATATCATCACGCCAGATCTTTTACAGAGTAGGTAGAGAGCACCGAGTGCCAAATATCTCAGTCCTTACATACCTGACATGTTTGTTCTACATTTATCACTCTCTTTGTGTATGCTCGCCGCTCTCGGAAGACTTTCAACTCCGCGTCCGCTAATATTTAACCCACAACAACTTCCGCATTGCATATCCGCCTTGTCATTATTTTATTTATTATTTACACAATATCGGATAATAAGTATTTTAGGGTCAAGCTTTTCAAAGTGCAAGTATTAAATTGTGTGCATGAAAAGCTTCTGTTTAGTTGAACAGTGTATAATAGACAAGGTGTATAATAGACAAGACCATCGACATCAGCTCTAACAGTAAAATAATAAGAGCTTGCTTCGTTCCGATCACCAGTAATCGAATTTTATCATTAAAGATCAAAATTGTATCATCTGGTTCATGTTGTATATTTTCTGTATACCCTAAATGTTTCACTTTCGATGATTATTCTAATATCATCACATCATAAGGCTTCCTTGGGGGGTTTCTGCCAATAACCCTCCTGTTTAACCTCCCATCATAATAAAAATAAAGCTATTAAATGATAAATAATAAAGCTTGTAAATCATCATTTATGATAAATCATACGTTCTTTAATCTGACTGGTTGGTTTAGTGGTACAACCACTAAACCAACGCCGACTCGTAAAGCTAAAGCTGTATAATTTTAATACTCTACTTTATTACAATGTTTTATTATAATTTGTACTGGTGAAACGTGGGAGTATTGAACTCCTCTGTCTACCCCTCCGGGATAACATAGGCTTGATGCTAAGTTTTTTAATCCGGAGTTATGACTCCACGCTAATAAGGACTTTGAGGATTGCGATCCTGACTCGTCATAGGCGAGATTCGATGATTCTCAATTATCTATCAGGTATTACATGCACCCGATTGATGTTCCTAATTGATTTTCGTTCGCCTTCGACTCGAGCTGCACTAGTACGACGTTGTTGAGTCAGAGAAAAACAGTTTGGGCGTTTGATCCAGTACGAATACTGTACGTAGAGATTGCTTTGCAGGTAATGGATTCGGTTACTTTGTTAACGTTTCTAAAGTAACTCTCTTTTAATTTGCTTTGATAGCTTCATTCTTCACTTTGAACAGGAGTGGATTTGAACAAAATCCATGCAACCAAAATCCAAGCACTGTAAAAACATTTATACTATTAAGTTATGACTCGGGAACATTTTGTATCAATCTATGTCATGTATATTATTTTTACGTTCATCTTTTTACGATTCTGTTGTTTACGAGTGCCCAAAATTATTCCAGCACGGTATGACATGAAGAGTGTATATTGATAGCAACTTTTCCGTGAACGATTTTCCTTTAGTTTATATTCCTTATATTTTTTCTTTGTCCGGAACAAATAGACCGACATCGCTGTCCTCCTGTCAATTAACGAAGACTGCAGGAACCTACAGGATCGGGTTCTGCGTGAAATCGAATATGATGTAATTAATATCCATAATATACCTATACGTGTGTTCTTTATCTGCTCAATATACACACGAAAAATTATTGTCCTACTAATAGGGTACAAATTTAATTTACATACATTACAAGAGGTGAATGATATTCGCAATTTGGATGTGACGATGAACACCAGGATTCAAAGTGTACGTGGACGAAACTTGTAAACAAGCGACAGAAGATGTTAAGGATTTTTTTTAATGGGTATATAATTGTAATAACTCTTACTCCGAGGATCCTGAGTCGATATAGTAGCGCGCATTTCGTTTAAAAAAACGTGGGTTATAAGTATTAAATATCACTTGCTGTATCGGTGAGGAAAAACATTGTGAGGAAACCTGTACACATGCACCGTTCCGTTAGATGTCTGCCAATACACATTTGGGCACCTTGAAACACTATGGACCTTAAGCCATCTCATTTTGACAGGAGACCCGTGTCCAAGAGTGGGACAATTATAGGATTGGTGATGATGAAATATATCAGAGGTGCATTAGCGGATTGCAAACAAAATTACGAAAATACATTTGAGTACCGCACGGTTAATACATACATTGTTGTTTATAAATCGCACGTGCGGTATTAAATGTATTAATTATACATTGTTTGCATACATTAATCGCAGTTGAGAAGCCTCCACGGAACCGCATTAACTATGAACCACCGCTATTATTAGACTCTGACGGTGTGACACCTGATACTGGGAATCTGGGACATTGCTGATCAAGTGGTCTATTAACTTCTGCAATTGCGAAATTTACGATTCACAGTATACCGTGTCGCGAGTTAATAGCGTCGGGGAATAGCGTCTGCAAAAAAGAATTACGAAGCAAATTGATTACAGATACTTATATCACCAAATAATCGGAATTGATATTGGTTTTTATACTGGATTATTTTTATGCATTTCTGGTCTTGCGTTTGATTAGTATCTCATTCATGGTAAATCGGGAGCAGCCTAGAATATTCGGACACACGTCTGGAAAGAGCCCGTTCATTCTTGCCTTCAAAATTTTCCAAGTGTAAAGTATCTGTCGAGAAACATAGTAACCGGCAAAGAATTTCACACTTTGGCAGTTGACAAGATGGACGAATTAGCGAAATGTGAACTACTTGCGATTCTGAGGATTGTCTACCAGATATGGAAAATGGACTGCGGTACATCTGGACATGGCCGTGTTAGACATGATCTTCTGTGCCTGAGCTCTAATGTCTTTGAATTCGGATCTATCTGCAAGTTAATAATGCACAAAATTCTAAAAATATTTAACAATAAACTTTCACATTGATGTAACAAGAAAAAAATATGAAAATCTTTATAAAAATAATGTTTTTTTTTACTTTTTTACACACGGGGAATTCCTCTATGCAATATTTAAATTATGCGCATACAATTTGAGCTACCTACTTCTGGTAGGGGGTTTCCTCGTATGTACATGTTTCCACGTTGATTGAGATCACGGTGGCGTTATATCAGACTCAGCGATCAGCTGAAAATACGGTATATCAAGACTTTTTCGGGATTTCAACAATGGGATGACATGACTTAAGTTTTAAGTTAAACGGTTTTATTGAAAATAAAAATAATAATGATGTAGATAAATATACTAAAAGCTGAAAAATAATTCCGTGGGTTTTAGATCTAGTCATCACCCCACTCTCCTTATCAATTTAGGGCATTGATCACCCAAACAAAAATCGTAAGGCGTAGCATAGCTTAGTAAATATGAAAATTGATTTATGGATATTTGGACTAGGTGTGACCCAAACAAACAAAGAAAAACAACAATAAGCCAAATAAAACCGGTTCATTAAGAAAGTATTAAAGTATAAAATTACCTAATGTAATGTATTTTGGAACATAAATCACGCCTGTAATCCCCGAGGAGGTAGGCAGAGGAGTGTAGTACCCTCCCACGTTTTACCGGTTACGTTTAAGTCGCAATGTGGAATAGATGGTAAGTCAAGTCTATTGGTATAATTTTATCTGAGTATTATAAAATCTGAAAAATAGTTTTTGCCTAAACGCAACAAAATATAGGATGTAACCGAAATTCACAATAACATATGGGACATTAAAATTTGTCCTAGGTTCAAACTGATGCGATGCATCTGTAACTGACTTTAGTCTTAACGTCCTATTGAGTTTTTGAAGGAATTCAGTTTGTACTTCCGCCCGCCGTGTGTGTTGTAAAATTGGACGAGCCTTACATTATTACTCAATAACTATAAAAAACATATCTCATTACAAAATAATTCGATATGTCGTAAGAATTTATTCTCCCATTTGTGTATGAAAAGATGTATGTAACAATGTGGTATACAGAGTTTGAGATCACCTCGCAACTAATATTTATGGAGGAAAAATACGTAAATTATTC
>DVPD01000622.1:0-10842 GCA_018237605.1 Apyrrothrix (Melanopyge) sp. n. Burns01
TATGTTGAAGGCCGTAGTTTGGTATGTTGAAGGGGTAGGGGGAGGTCAGTTTTATGCAGTTTTGGTAGCAATGATTATAAATCGAAATAATAATAATAATAATACAAGCAATGCAAGTGCATTATGTGTGCCATTGAAAAAATAAAGTATTCCAACGAACACAAGGACGGCAAACAAACTTTGAAAACAAAGAAACATTAGCTTTTAAAGTTTACCATATTTCTATTAACTGTAATATTTTATTTTGTCAATGGCATATATAATTCACTTGCCCTGCTTGTATTATGTTCACAAATTGCTTGTATTCTGATATATTGAGCAAAACTTGTGGTAATTTATTATTTAAGATGTATTCATAGGAAGGAGTTAAATGAAAGCTGAGACTTTTCCCATAATTATCTATATCAAATTATGATAGGATATAGCAGAAAGTGTCTTGTTTGTTGTCCGTGCTAATCTTTAAAGCTACCATTCGAATTCGAAGAATACTTTATGTATACTGTGGTAAAATTCATGAGAAATATTACGGACTACCTAGAATGATGCTACAAATGTTAGAGAGCCTTAAATATTGATATATCGTTTGTCCGGAAGAATACTGTATTAACTCTAAAAACGTACTTTTTTAGGAGAAGCGATTAAAGTTTTTAACTACAAATATTGTGGTATATTCATGAGATAAACAGATTTTTTAATTATTAATATATATTAGTGTATACTCTATAATTATCTGTAAAGACATTTTCGACCTAATTTTAAAGGTAGAACGTATTTTCTTATCGAACTGTTAGTGCCAAATTTTGACATGATACAGTATTCTTCCGGACAAACGATATGTAAAGTGAGACGGTAGAAAAAGTGCTACGGAAATGCTTTATACATACATACATATAAGTCCTCAAGAAATAAATATTTATGATAAATAACCCACAATGAGGCACTCATTTATGGAAAAATAAAACGTGATTTATAAGCATTATTTGAGGTATAGCATATAAATCGAAATGCGAAAGTTATTTTATTTTAAAGACAAGTTTATAAAGATATACTTTGTCTTTTACGGCATGTTATTTCGTCACATATATTAGGTGACAACATAATATGAAACAATTCAAAACTCTCAGCCCGATTCTATGTCGATAGAGCGGCGCGGTGCGGCTAAATAGCTATTAGTACCGCACGAAAAAATATTACTCGTATCTCAAGGTATGTTTATTTTTTGTTTCTGTCTTCTCAGGTCCAGAAGTTCCTCATCCTCGTCGAGCTCGTCTTCGAGCTCCAGTTCTAGTCATAGCTCAGACAACGCTCCCAAGAATAAGTATGCCATTTTTCAATATATTATATTGAATGTCTTGTCCTTCCCCAAATATTACACTATTCATTCTGAGAGGAGAACCATAAAAGGGTTGCTGACGACAATATTGGGGACACGTGCCAACACTAGAGTGTGTGTAAATGTCTTGTTAGTGCTGAAATTCATGAGCTGATTTTAAGAGCCCCTGTACATATGTGTAATCCGTGCCCTCTCGGTGAACATTCGCTTGACATTACCTATGGATATTAAGCCTAATGTTTGCCTAAATTATTTCGTTTATTTCTTTAACAGTATCGTTGAAATGCGCTATAAAAATTAAATTCTAGTTTGAATGTATTATAGCGAATATGTGAAAAAAATTATGTTAATTTATTATTAATAATAAACATTTTCCAAGTGGCACATGCAGTCGAGCGAGGAATACACAAAAAATACCCCATGTATTTTTTTCTCCCGCTTACACACACATTTTATGGTTCTTTCTTTAATTTTTTTTAGCCAGTCTCCATTTATAATTTAGTTAATAATTACACACGACGTATTCTGGCCATTATATAGTTGGTTATGCTGTTTTTTATGGATTTCAAATTACTTCAATAAATTAATGTTTATTTATTATTCGCTCATATTCACCAGTAAACTTCAGGAAGACTATTCACATGCTTTGAATGCTTTTATATAACCTTAAAATAGTTAGCACTCAGATCATTGCTAGCCCTACATCCATGATGCCGAGTCTCACTTGATTAGACTTGGTAGAAAGTGTCGCTAAGCTATGTCATAATTAATTTTTTTGCTGATTGGTGTGAGATTTTCCTACAATTGAAATTTAAATATATGTTAATTTACTATCAATCTAGCTTAGAACAAAATGCGTATATGTGTATATGGACACGAACTTTGTTGGAATGTCTATTTTGGACCCCATATTCGATATTGTTTCAGATCTATTAAACAGATTGATAGATTTAAACGTTACGAATATGGAGATTAATAAAAATGCATATAGTATCGATATTATATTCGATAACCTCAAATGCTTTTAAATATTTTTCTCATATTACACAATCCATGACAAAAAATCCACTAATCATTTTGCGACTACCGACGCCACTTAGCTAGACGACGCGTCGCGGTCGCACCGCTCCGAACGCCACTAAGCGCCTGCCACGTCACTGTCATAATACAGATTTGATGACTTCAACCTGAACAGCGAGCGGGAGTCTGTGCACAGCTCGCCCGAGGCGCGCAAGTCGCGCTCGCGCTCGCGCTCGCCGCGCGCGCGCGCCGCCTGCGCGCCCGCGCGCCGCAAGTCGCGCGACAGCCGCTCCGCCGGAGAATCCAGGTAACGTTACCTCGCCGTCTCTCACAATTTGTATTGTTTCATCCGTTGTGTTTTCACATCCGGTATATCAAATTATTCCCCGTATCCCGTCCAAACATGTTTTAAAATTGAAATAAAATCTACATAACTGAACATCACGCCCGTAATCCCCTAACAGGTAGGCAGATGAGTTTAGTACACTGCCACGTTTCACCAGTTACGGTTTACATCCCAATATGGAATACGTGGTGAGTCTATTGCCACACACCGGGCACAAATCCAGACTCCAGCCACTACTACAAATTCTATTTTTTAGAAAAATCCAATAGTAGTCAACCCGGAATTTGAACTCAAGACCTCCCGATCGGCTGTCGCGCTTGCTACCAACACGACCAACGAGGCAGTCAAACTACATGTATCCAAAATATCAAATTGCGAATTGCATCAAATTAAATATACGTTAGTTCTACATACAAAGTAACGTCTATGGATCACACAATTGCTAGGATCACTTGTAATAAGTGCAGTAACCAAATCTGTACCAACAATGGTGACTTGGAAAGGAATTTCTTCACATTTCTAGAAGCTCACGCGACAAGGACAAGCCCCGTGAGCGCGACCGTCGCGAGCGGCCGCGCGCCGCCACGGACGACCGCAAGCCGCGCCGCTACAGTCGCGACGGCAAGACCTACAGCGCGCGCGACCGGCACCGTTAATATTTACAGCCAGTACACATGTGGCGTTTGGAAATGAGCGCTTTGATAACGCGCATTTTAAGAAATCGAGAAGTTTTAATGTCTATATAATATGCAACCATGTGCTTATGTATACCTTATGTATTATGTACAATGTATCAGACATTTTAAGTTTTTAAAACGCGCGTTCCGAAGCGCGCGCTTTAAGCCTTCAGATTGTGCTAACTGTTAATAATTTCGATTTAGTATAAGTTGCGTCATCGCCATGGAGGAAACAATAGCTTTCTAAGCCTATATAATTTAATGTACAACCATTTCTCGAAACACACTGAAGTCCGAATAGTGCGCGTCTTTCGCATTATGTAACTGTTTTAACATAACCTAATTAATTATTTAAGCAAAAACTAAGCTTTGATTTAAAAATAAGCTATTTTTCTCTCAATAATGTACATAGATTCAGTTCAAAATGTCTAAATATAGTGTGTAACTCCTTTAAGTCGACGCTGATGGAATGTACTAGAATATTCTAGTTATAATTATATTTCTAACATTGTCAGGACATGGAGTTTAATAAGTTGTGGATGGGACATTATTATAATAAAAATCATTCTAATTTATTAGATTGAAATTTTAGTTTTTTAAATTGCACGCTGATTGTGAAGGGGTGACAATAAACTAAATGTGACATAGACATGCGGACACAATTAATTTAACACAAAACAAATGTCCCATTGTAATCATAAAATTGACAGCCATAATAGCTTTATATGTTGTCTGTTAAAAAAACGCCAAATGTTAAATCCATGATTAATTATGTGTAAATAGGAAACGCGTAGTAACTGAGAATCCGACTTTGTTCTAAAGAATGATTTTTACCTAATTGTCCTGCTTCAGCGTAGAAACTTACATTGTAATGACATTGTCCTATGTTGTGGTAGGTAGTGTTTATTATGTAGCTGTCTGTGTGTGTTGTAAAGTAGCTGGGTTAAACCTATCTATGGTATATGTGTGACTTTTCAAAAATATGATAAAACTTTTGAATCATAAGCGGAACCTTCGAAACTAAATAGATGTATAATTCAAATGATATTATATATACATTTCACAAGTTGTGTATAATGTCATTGGTAATCAATTATTCGAATATATTGTGGAGTTTAAAATATTTGGCATCAAGATTTGTAACCTTCGACTAGAGCATACACAAAGGTATTTTTTGTCATATGATTGTTGTGATATTTGTATTCACATTCGGTAGCTAAGTTATATTTGATTCGTTGTGAATGCTTATAAATTTGTTTCTTTTTTTATTTAATTGTGAAGGGACTTTATGCTGTGTGCATTTAATTTTTTGTATGCTGGACTTTCTCACCATAACATCATCTATGTGTAAATATATTTTCATCTTTTTGTAAATATTTCTATTCGCTAACTAGCAATTAAAAATAAATGTATGGATGTAATATGGGAAAAGACGATTTAGTTTTCTAGTGTTGAGGTGTTATGATACTTGTCAGGTATTGTACCAGTCACACGGTAATGATTTTACCAATAAAATCAACGTGATATAATAATTTTGTTTCTTATTTACATGTAAATAGCATTGTAAGATTTCATAGCTAATTATAACGCAAAAGGAGAAATATAAAATAAACAATATACTTGTAAAATAGCAATACAATCTTCTCTACCCCTTGGACGGATTCTCTGAAATATGGAAAAACTTAAGTAAATATATGAACTAACATATTCAAAGAAGACCTCTTGTTTTATCATGAATATCTATGCAACTAACCTCCCTCCAAGCAACGACATTCCAGCTGTAAGAGAAATGAATGTACAAATAAGAACAAAGGTAATGAAATTAACACTATCACATGTGATGCTGTAGGCTTTTTCTTTCTAAGAAATTCTATCCGTTACCGGAGCCCAATCAAATATAATAGTTTGAAATAATTTTGGTTAGGGGCCGAGACTCATATGATTGATTGGAGTATGAAATGATAACTTAAAAATGAAGCCCAATCATTACCTATCTATATTTTACCTTTACAAATATATTGTATGTAGTGGCTGTGGGCTGGGCACATCTGTGGGTCAAATATGTTTAGATAAGAGATTCGTATTACCGTCTCACGAGCGACAGGTTTGTGTGGTGATTGAACAAGTTCAACTTTCTTTGGTTTTCCCTTCGGAGTGCATGTCGAGTCCACGGCGCCTCCTACCGACAGTTGAAATTATGACACAAAAATACGGAACAAATAATATACAACAGTTCAAAATGTATTTATTTTGCAGAGTGCGCACAGGAGTAGCGGGCAGGGTACCATCCATATCTTGTAGACAGCCCGCGGAACAGGACGGAACGGTTCGCTAAATCGTTTCTGCTACAGACTGCGAAAGAGTGGAATACCCTGCCGGCATCTACTTTTCCCCATTCATACAACTTGCTATTATTCAAGACATGAGTGAAAAGGCACTTCCTAAGCAAGCGTGCTACATCCTAGACTGCATCCCGCTTTCCATCAGGTGGGATAGCAGTCAAACGCGAGCCTATAGCTAAATAAAAAAATAGATTCCAAAGAAATTGGTTACTCCAATTTAGAATATCAAAAATGCTTACCAGGTCCAACGGCGACACCTTCAGCTGGACTGACTTTGTACATCTGAAACAATTCATATAAAATATTTTGCATTTATAATGACATAACTCGAGTAGATTTCTAGCTGTAATCGCGATGTGACCTAAACGCAATTGGTGAAACGTGGGAGTTCACTACCCTCCTTTGCCTACCTTTTCAGGGATTACAGTCGTGATTTTACGTTACGTTAAGATGACTAATATTTCTGAAGATACTTGCCATTACAAAAAATATTATGTTTATAGCTTATTTTTGTTATAATTATATCCGCGTTATCACTCAAATTTCCTCACTATTTTTCTATACATCTCGAATAAGATTATGAGTATGGGGTGCAGCAAGTGCATTCAAACAAAAATGCTTACTCTGCCATCGTCGCCAGTGGCCAGACCACTAGAGAGCGGCAATACTTCTGGTCCCCACTGTTTGATGAAGTGGCCAAGCCTGGCCACGCGTTGTGCCGCCGTGGTCGTGGTGTGCGCCCCGCCACAGTAGCGGTTGCACAAATGTTTACCCGTTTCTGACCTGTCACAATGAACACATCATTAAACATATCAGGAATTACTTATATCACTATGATTAAAATATTGCTCCAGGTGCATCGAGATTTTTGCTAATAACACATAGGCTCTTATAACTCGCAGAAATTGATAAGGTATTTCGCTATGATGGAATAATGCGAGGTAACTAACGCGTTGAGTGTGAGAGCATTCAAAGACGAAGTTGGCGGCAGGGGAAGTTTATTTCTGCGTGTTGTAGCCTCATTGACAATAATTCCGAGACATTTTCTTGTGTACAGATATAGTTATTCAAAGTATTGACATTTTTTATGACTTAAATACATTGTATATAATATAGGCGATCTGTTATTTCCATTTTTATATTTTTGGCCTTAACAGTTCGCATTGTGAGAGGAGAACCGTGTCCAGCGTTGTAATGATAAAAGGGTTATTAAGATGAAAGAAATGTTGCCATCATTACATAACACTACGGTATGGATATTTGACTTCCATATTCAAATAATGATTTATCAGAAAATAATTTAATACATACTTTGATTTTTGGGGCGGTTTTTGCATCATTTGCTTGTCAATCGTTTCCCAGTCGTGCATATTGCGTTGTGGCAAATTTGTAGCTTGAGATTTTCTGATTGCATCTGTAATCGTGTGGCCATGAAATTATTGATACTATTGACTATTGGTGATAGTGACGATCGTAGTAAGTACTAATTTATTGTTGGCCACGGATAATGGATCGCGTTAGATATATTTAAATATAAAGTGGCGCCTTAAGAGGTGACTTTGGAACTCAAGCTAACCTCAACTGTCCATGCATACCCTGGTATATCTAGGAAAACCTAAACGCTTGCCTAGCATTCGGATTATGGACAAAACGTCCAATGGCGACGGCTATTTCCAACAGTGGACTAAGATAGGTTAAGGGTTTGATGTGATTTCTATCGTTATTAAAACAATAAGCACAGAAAACGTAAAAGTTTCACATCGTCTTACATGATGACATTGCTAAAAAGTCGTGCGAATCAGACGACAATTTATTGACAATCAACAAGTTACAAAAAACCGGAGAATTCAAACAGGTTTCATATTTCATATATCTGTCGTAAGTATTGGGAATACATCAACATGGGTGATCGATGAGAATGGAGAAATTTATTGCTTTGTTCAATACACCGTGGTACAAATTGAAAGCTATGAATAACTAGTAAATTAACATTATTTACATCAATAGCAATATGCTTTTTGTTTTTCAAAACGGTATTCTTCGATATATTGTTACTGCTCCTTAAGCTTAAAAACTTTTTCACTGGGACATTTACATTATAGCGACATAAGATTGGTTTTGTTGAACTTTTTGGCGGGACTATGGGTAGAGAGCTACCTCTCAGTATTCATTGTCTTTTGTTCTCTTGGTTTCTTAACATGACACCATGCCTTCCACGTTTCACCAGTTATACATGCTATTATTGAATAGGGGGTAAGCCTATAGTCATACTACGGGAGTCAGTCAAGTTCTTCTAGTTTAATACTACCGACAAGACCTATGTTAGAAATAGGAAGACATGACAGTTGACGGTTGGCGACGGGACCGCGGCGAAACGTTTGCTGGTTATAACATATTATGAAACAATTATATTATAACATATTATGAAACAATTAAAGTACAAAAAAAAGAATGTTTAAGGTAAAGATAATGTAGAAGAGAATATATAACAAAAAGTAAAGTACAAGCAGTGATAGCCTAGTGGTTTGAAATTCAGCCTCTCACTCCGGGAGCCCGGATTCAATGTCTGGCGCGCACCCCCTTACAAAATGTGCGTGTTACGATTAAATGTAACTTGCTATAACGGAGAAGGACAACAATGTGAGGAAACTTGCACACCTGGTTATAAAAAAAATGTTTTGTAAAGCGTGTGAAGTCTGCCAACCCACATTTGGCCAACGTACTAGACTGTGGCCTTTCATTTCCAAAGGAGACCATGTCCAGCAGTGGAACGATAAAAAAGGTCGAGAGGAAAAAAAAGTAGAAGACATGTTCTATTTTAATTTAAAGCTCTGTGTACGTACCGAGTTCGTAGGTCAGATAAGGTTTCAACGACATGCTGGCGGGCAGCGGTTTGCTGGCTGGGAGACTTGCTGGCGCTTCCATCGGCATCACGGCGTTAGCGTCGCATGAAATACAATTCACATCCCTGAACAAAATGAGGTATATGGGCGCGGGGTATTTTAATCGTAGTACCTATACCGAGCTTTGATGTATTTTCTACAAGTGTAGAAAATCCCTCCGAAGTACACGGCCTTATATACCAATTGTTATACCCATTTTCAATAATCATTGTTGTGGCTTTCGCCTATTGTTTAGTGAGTTTCGAGGTTATGGTTGTTTTTTATATTAAGGAGAAATATTTGGCTGATGAATTATTTATTTTACCAGCTGTCTTGTTATTGTAACATAGATTTTGCTCAGTTTATGATCAGACGACTGGCGTGGGAGCATTATTACAAGATATTATGTTTTTCTGTCCGAAGTCTGTCGTAAACTTACAACTGATTACAATGTTAAAACATATTCGGAACACCCGAAACAAAATGGCTAACACACCTCAGTAATCGTTTCTTAGTGCCAGCCGCCTCAACTTCTCTGCGCAGTGACGCCATCTGCTTCAGGTTCTCCTGCAACTGCCGCAGCTTGTTGTTGAAGAAGTCCTTGACGGGAGACAGCTCCATCTTGTCCAGCTTGGTTTCGATTTCGCGCTGAATGTCGTCCAAAGCTTGTTGCCATAGTGCTTCCTGGGAACAATTTAGGAAAGAAACATGTACCTAGGTCATTAAACTCCAAATGTAGGATATTTTTTTTAACTTTATTCTATTGAAGCGCAAATAAAACCGCAGTTAATAACTAGTCACATTTATAAAATCAATGAATATCTACTTCCGTAATCAACGCAATCAAATAACGATGAAATAAATTATTTCCTCGATGTTTTATTGAAATGTTTGTTGATACGCCAGTTTCGTTTTTATTGAGTGTTGGTTTCTGTTCGGCGTGTAATATAAATATTAAACTTCGTGTAAAACACGTAAGTGGTAGTCGGATTTTGGAGAAACACAAATATTTGTCCAGTACAGACGATATGTCACCAATAGGCGCGAATGACGCACTGATGTCACTGGTAACACAAGTGACGTCACTGGACATTTCATGTCTACTTAGGTTAGCGTTTATTAATCGAAGGTTGTAATGGAATCCTAATAGGTCCGTGGTATGGGTGCTAAGAGTGCGTGTTAGGAATGAAAATCTATAAATATAGGAATAGGTGAAACCAGATCGTAGCACCAGGCATAAAAGCAAGATTTGATTTTTATTCTAACTTATTAAAATTATTTATTTGAAAATATTTCCGTGATGGGGTGGAGAAAGAATACATCTCTCAACCTCATGCCGGGATATCAGGGTGTCGTAAGAGGCGACTAAGCCTGGCGCTAACAGATCGCGGTAGGGCGCGGCCTAGGCACAAGTACTTGTTCTGGTCCGCTGCGGTCAGCAGAGTAGACGGTGCGAAAATTCGTGCTCTGCAGTCCCCAATCCAAACGCACGGCGTGGGGATTATGGGCAAAAAATCCCTCAGAAGAGGTTAAAAGTGGATCTATACAGGCTGATGATAATGAAGATTATAATATTTCATTCACTACAACACTTTTATTTTTTACAAAATGGAAATTTGCAAGAGGACCGTTAGAGTTACGATTTTTTAAAGTGGTCCATGACTACAAACCGTTTAAGGAAGCCTGACTTCGATAGAAATACAAGGGTTAGGTTCAAGTTACATTACTTGTCGCGTGTTTCAGTTCACCAACAAGATGCAGATTTACAGTACGTAACGATTGGTAAAAATATTCAGGGTTAACTTAACACCCATAGATAAATTCTTGGATTATTCGAGTATTATGAATATTAATACATAAATGTCACGCTTATTTCTTACCGGGATAGGCAAAAGTAAGAATTTCCATCTGCAGATTTCTTTCGCCCCTTCTACGTGAAATTTGTCAAACGTGCCTACATATTAAAGGAACTTTTGACCCGGCCTACCTTTAGGACGTCTCCGGTTTGATCGAAGTACGTATGCCTAGATCCAGCTCTTCCTGATCTATAATTTACACTCGCCTTTTAAAAATGTGTTTCGTTGATTTAATGTAATTCATTCGTTTCACATGACCAAAACATCTAAGCATCACTTTCTTAATCCTAGTCACAACACCTTCTTTTATGCTACATCGTTCTCAGGTCGCAGTATAAACTTATTAACCAACCTGCATATTAAGTTTTCCTAGCGCGTGCTCCAAT
>DVPD01000623.1:0-10842 GCA_018237605.1 Apyrrothrix (Melanopyge) sp. n. Burns01
AGTTACGTTTACGTCCCAATATGGAATAGGTGGTGAGTCTATTGCCATACACCGGGCACAAATCCAGACTCCGAGCCGCTACTAGAAATTTTAATTTTGGAAAAATCCAATAGTACCTGAACCGGGTTTTGAACCCAGGACCTCTCGATCGGTAGTCGCGCTTGCAACCAACGAAGCAGTCTAATGTACGTTAATAGTACATTAGTAATAATGGTTTATTGTTGCAAGGATGTTTTCTACGATCTCAAGTTGAGAACATCTGCTCTCCCACCTCAGCGTGTCGTAGAGATGTCCATAGTTTCCTTGGGATATAATATCGGGTACATTGCATATAAGTGAGCTTAGTGTGAGACGCCCTTCTATTTTTTTATGAAGTATATGCAATGTATAGTCATACAACAGGTACCTTTGTAGCCACTGCAACCCATATTTATATTTACTACAAAGACGTTACGTTGAACAAAGCGCCAGTTCCTGTATAGGTATTACTTAAACTGTTATAAAACAAACTTAAGTAGGTACTTACGTAGACTTTAAAAGGTTAAGGTACGAGAAAGTGATGCCGTTATGTCCAAGAACCTTTCAACACAGTGAGGTAACTGCTGTATTCTAGGAGAAAAAATTGTTGTAACGATGACAAGATATTAGAGTCTTTGTTACATGACTGTACCATATTTTATAATTATACTTGGTGATGATGCAGCTGTACACATAGAAGTCACAAAAAATATTATATTCATTACAATACGAGTATTGTGCTATTGTATTTTGATGTAGATATATGTACTTCAATTACATGTTTTCTAAGACGTGTGAAGTCTACCAACCCGCACTTGGCCAGCGTGGCAGACTTAAGCCTTAACCCTCTCATTCTGAGAGGAGACCCGAGTTCAGTAGTGGAAAGATAAAAAGGGTCAGGAGAAAAAAAACTCAGACTTATTAATAGTTTATTTAAGGTTTTCTGTTTAATACAAGGTTTTGCTAATATTCAGTTGTTGTTTATAAGTATTAGATAGAACAAAAACGTACGAAGTGAGGTAAGGTAGATATGGTAAGGAAATATTGAAGTTTAAATATATAATTCGCCAGTAAAGCGCACATAACAGGATCACGAACTGCATAAACAAATTTAAACAATTGTACAACGGTGATATTTTATCGACTCTACATTTATATATAAAGTCATTTTAATATATACATTACGTTACAATGTAGAGACTAATATAAATTTAATCGATTATATTCCAAAGTCGACTTGCCAGCACTAAGAGCCACCCGGGTGCCATAATTTCACAGTACAGGCGTCGCTTCGCTGGGCCGAAGCACGACGTAGCGTCGGCCGACGCCTCTTCCAGTTAGAGTAACCTAATCGAACTACAGATAATACAGGAAACTAAAACCACCTTTAACAGATTAAATCTAATATGTATATATGATTTGCCAACTCTTCAAAGCACCCAGTGTTTTTTTATAAACCCCTGTTTCCGTCTTTCTAACTCGCTGTACAGCAACGTGGCGAAGTAATTTCCAGATTTTTTCCATGTTACTAAGAGAAAGCGCTTTTAATAAGTATCGTAAGATAAAAAAAGCATAGCCAATTATTTTTATTAAATTATTGAAATAATAAATATATTTCAAAATATATATATTTCAATTAAATACTCATATTTTAATAAAAATATATATTGCTACCGATACAGATAAGATTATGTTGTTAAAGAACAGGTACCGTATAGTATAGAGAGACTTTTTTAAGGAGTATCCGCTCAGAAACCTACTGCATTGTCACCTCTATTCCCACCCCACCAATACTCGTAATGCGGTATTGGAAGATATCGATACTCTGTTACAACGTTTGACTCTACACGCTCTATTTTCTGTTTCTATCAGGTTTAACTGAAAAAAGTTACTCAGTTAATGCTACTTAATGTGAACTAGTGGTCTAGTAGTTGTAGAGATTGAACCGTAGTGCCACAAATTTTAAATGAGGGTTTAATTGAAGTTTCCATACTTAAGAGAATAAATAACTGTAGATATCTTCTCAGTGGCACTGTTTGACCTCAGACTGTTGTGTGTAATATTGAGAGTATGAACGAAGAAATGAATATTTTATTTTATTTATATAAAAATCCGTCCGTATATTAAATTGGATACGTCACGCATATTATGCAAAAGTATAGGTAATCTCTTTGGACTCTCTCACTATTGATACTTTAATTATTCCACATCTTACACGCTTTACTGAGTGCAGTATTTTAAAAAAAGGATACACAGATTTCTTTTCTCATATTACTTAACATAATATATGTATATAGTATGCATTGAATGTAATCCCGTACGTTGATACTGCATCGTTCCTCGAGTGGTTACGAACGCGACTGCCGATCGAGAGGTCCTGGGTTCAAATCCCGGGTTGGATATTATTGAATTATTCTACCTGGAATTCCTAGTTAAAACTTCTAGTAGTGGCTCGGAGTCTTTGTACCCGGTACAAGGCATTAGAATCACCACTTATTTCATAGTGATGTTAAATTGACAACGTAGGTTAAAGATTTTTCTTTGCTTGAAATTTCAGTCATCTTTGTTACCTGTTTCATTTGTTTGTTTAACATAACAACAAATGGTGTGTGCGCGCTTGTGGAAATTTTCGTTAGGGAATTATTATTAATACACAGCTGTACAGACTTAGTCAAGGTTCGGCTTGTGACGTATGATAATTTGAGTTTTTACATAGCTATGTTATGTGCTTAGTTACATAAGTTATATGAAGCCTTCGCTTCTTACAGGGAAAGTACAATATCTAGCCCCAACATATTCCACATTAGCATAGTCCCGTGCCGTGTACGATTGCAAAGAAACTGTAGATGCATCTATTGTTTGTAGTGTCCACCGCCTCTCTACTCTACTCTCTCTCATCTATTCTATTCTCTTATGTAATTAGGTAGACAGACACAAACATAAAGTCATCTTAGTTTGAGGTCAACATAACATTCTGCGACCCTTAGGTTGAATCAATTGTCCACTTCATGTCCAATTAAAATTGTCAGCGGTTGGTTATATGGTCAGGCCATGTGATTTGTGTGAAAGCATACAAATATTGTAGCAGGCCTCGTTGAAAACCAGCGCCTTGGCTGGTCACGGTCAAGTCAATAACGCCGAGAGAACACCTGTTCCTACATGCTATTTGAATTTTCCTCTTGCTTAGTTTTAATTTTAAATGTCTGTATGTGTAATAGTTTTTAAGGAAATAAAGTTTTCCTTACTTTCAAAAATTGCTGTACGGTAGAAATAAGTGCGGCGGCGGTACTTTCCCAGACGAAACTTTTATTATACGTGTTCTACCATCTATTTTTAATGGTTCAGCAACCCAAATACCAAGCAGCAGATTTATGCCATTGTAAAGATAATCCACAAGTTTCCAACCTTATTGCCATCTGATACAATTTGTTTCTAAACCGAATCGTAGAAACCAAAATCGTGATATATATTCTAATTAATTGTGTCAGACGTTTCTATGGAAAACCGGTACTAATAAATGAAGTATGCAATAATCTGCGAACACGATGTACGTCGCTGTATATCTTCAAGCAAGTCACCTTCCTCCCTTCCACAAACAACACATGATTATTGATTACCTCGCTTGTCGAGTGGTCACAAATGCGACTGCCGATCGACAAGCCCTGGCTTAAAATCCCGGCTGGGTACTAGTGGATTATTAGCTTAGATTTTCTAGTTAAAATTTCTAGTAGTGCCTCGGAATCCGGATTTGTACCCGTTGTATGAGAATAGCCTCACCCTCTATTTCGTGGTGGAATGTAAACGTACCAGGTGAAACGTGGGAGTGTACACTCTTTTGCCAATCTCTTTGGGTGTTACAGGCGTGATGTTGTTTTTTTCCGTATCATTAACAATACCTGTTTGCAGCGAAACGCAGTCACAGCAGAGTCCTGTACCCAGAAATTGGATGAGAAACAGGTCACAGGGTATAGAACAAAAGTGTAAAAATTGAATAATAGCTTTTCTATCTTCTCTCTAAATAATAGCATTTCTCTCTTTTTCGTGGTTCTGTTTTTGAAGTCCAGCAACGAAATTCGAAATATTAGGTGATCCATATGCAATTTTGTTCAAAGACCATCTGGTATTCTATCTAATAGTCAAACAACCTTCAAAAGCGAAAACTAAATGAATTTATGAGCTCATCAAAGGGAAAAAGACAAGAAGGTACAACTGTGTGGTAGGCTTGTAGAATATGCAGTCGCTGTCATACTTCTTACCTTGCAGACACGTTGCAACCGCAATATGAGCTTTGAAAAATCTAAAACCACATATCTACATGTAAATTAAGCACACTTACTTATGTATATTAAACTTAATGGGTATCATCATAAAACGCTGATGCGGAAAGCGCCTCGACAAATACGAGGGCCATCGTAAAAAGCAGCCGAGTCTAGTCGAAGTTATAAAAATACAACATTGGATAAATAAAAATATAAAATAAAATATGAAATGAAAGTGGCGCGGGACGCTGGAACCTTGCGATCCTTTTGAATGTGTCTGAGCTGGAACAGGAAATCTGTGGAGAGGCCAGCATGTAAAACTTTTAAAAACAATAAGAAAAAGAGACACATCATACTCTGACACGTATGATAGAAATATACATTGTGTACCAGCTTAAGTCGCATGTGTTTTAAGAATAGCGCGACCAGAATCGTGACCAAACCCAACTTATAGGTGGTTTTCTTCATAAGTTCTCCCCGACCGCAGCGAGGTCGTGACGAAAACTAATTAATCTATTATTACTTAATTCAATTTTGTATACGATACGATAATTCACATCATGTGTTTAAAGGCATAATTTGTATTATTTACATATGTATATTCGACCTCAAGTACGATCAAGCTTTTATGCCGAACAATGAAATCCTTATAAAATGATTGCTATCCATTAGGAGACAGTAAGAACCTCTTGTTTTATTGGGTACCTGTCAATGTCTTCAAACCGAAATACTATGAAAAGAGACACTGACATTTCTGAGGTGAACGCGTGTGGAATTTTTAATTTACTTCTAGATATAACATAAATGTAGAGTTCATGTAGAGTTAGAGGAGAATTAGTTAGGGGACTCTATACACGCCCTTGTTCTTACAGTGTTCCTCTGTCCGTAACAATGTGAAGGCGCCGCGGGTCAGCTCAGCAGCGCCCCCTCCCGTACACCGGGTACAGGAGAGGTAGGAAAGTACGTCGTTACGTCACACGGCCTTTCTTAGTCAGTTGCTCTTTTCGAGCGGAGATTTTATCTCTACATCTACCTATGTACCTATGTATATACGATGTACTGAGTGTGTCTTTTGACACTAAACGCCCTGAAGATCGCGCACTTAGTTAACAAGGACAAGTAAATGTCACGTATATTTTCTTAGTATAATAGTACTGTATTATTAGGAAATTATCTAAATATTGACAATTGTGAAAAATGTCCTCGTCTGTACGGAAATCGATTGCGGTCTACTCGCATATGGTTTCTCCATATTTCTACACTGCCTTCATCAACGCTTTAATAATTAATTTCAGGAACATAAAACTTCTTTCAAAATGAGTCTGCTATGTCGGCAAGGTACGTGCTGCCCAATTTCACACGCTTTACAAAACATTTTTAGAACTCTTGCGGGGTATAAATTTCTTCACAATATTCCCCTTCGCTTTTACATACCGTCCACATTTCGGATTGCTAAATACCGGTTACTAAATAAATTCAACAACTCATAAACACAAATAATCTAATTACATAACAATTTTTTTACGTATAAAAAAGGTAACATCGCGTTTTTTTAATTAAAACAAAAACGTAACATCACGCAATCCCCGTACTTTAATACCCGAAGAAGTATGCAGAGAGTGCAGTATACTCCCATGTTACACCTGTTACGTTTAGGTCCCACTATGAAATAGGTGGTGATGGTAATGCTATACACCGGGCAAAAATCCAAGAGCCGGGCCAGTACTAGAAATATTTTTAATGATAATTCAAAGTCAAAAAATACAGTAGTACTCTACCTGAGACTCGAACCCGGGATCTCTCGATTAGCAGTCGCGCTTGTAACCACTCGACTAATAAGGCAGCATTTTTTTACATACATTTACTAGTAAAACTTGCTTGTCGTGGTTCGGAGTCTGGATTTGTGGCGCTGATTCACCACCTATTCCATAAAGTGACGTAAACGTTACTGGTGAAACGTGGAAGTGTACTACATTCCTCTACCTACCTCTTCAGGGATTACAAGCGTGATATTACGTTCTTTCTATACAAATACCTAGATATTTATCAATTTGACATGTTGTCATACTTAAGTTTTAGATTCTGAAAGGAAGCCAAGTCGGTATATATAAAGCGACATATTTTAACTATGTATTAAGTACATATCCATGTTCTCCGTTTGGTATAAAGCACGCCGGCCTGAGCCGCGAGGGTGGTCGGCACATCTACAACTGTCCGTCTCTGTGCCATTGTTATTGCGGTTCATTCAATGTTTCACATTCGTTGGATTTATAGCTCGTGTGATGCGTGCCTTTTCGTTTACTATGAAGTATTTATATGAGCAGGCCTGACTTATAACATCTAGATAACAGTCTGATATTGGAGTCTGTTTTAACAATATTGTACCTAAACTACGCTAGGATTCAACCTTTACCTTAAAAAGTAAAGATTGTAAAGCTGAACACGATCGCAATACATTTCAACACGACGGTTATCTCTGCTAAACCTGTATGTCAGTAAATACATCGTTGTGATTCTTATTCACATATGGTACAATTCTCAGGCAATAAATAGTTTACATATAAAAATTTATATATACGTTTTCTAATTTATATATAATACGCATAAAAAGTACTCTAATCTGTCTATGCTTAAGGGCTTCAGCGTTGTTATTAGCTAATCACACTAAACTACTGGTGATGCAGACCAGTCAGTGGTCCTCTGAATGTTATTTTTAGTGATAATTTCTTAAACTTAAGTTGGTATATATGAACTCATTTACTTGATAAACAGACTCCTAATCAATTAAGCAGTATGGGAGGGTCGTAACAACTGCCGTTACCTAACTTAAACGATGTACGAAGTGTAAAATCTGAAAAGTTTATCAATAAAGTAGAATTTAAAGAGCATATCCATATTTCAGAGGACACATTTCATTGTGGTCTTAACATATCGGAAGTCCTCAAAAGAACGTAACATCCCCTGTAATCCCTGAATAATTAGGCATAGGAGTGTAGTACATTCCCACGTTTCACCAGTTACGTCCCATTGTGGAATAGGTGGTGAGTCTATTGCCATACACCGTTCACAAATCCAGACTCAGAGCCACTACTAGAAATATTAATTAGAAATTCGAGTTAACAAACTCCAATAGCTCACCCGCGATTTGAACCCAGGACCTCTCGAACAGCAGTCACCCTCGCAAACACTCGACCAACAAGGCAGCCAAGTCAATTAATATGAATTTCATGGAATATTCAGTTGGCATGAATTTCAGCACTAATTAGTATTAATTTCAAAACAAAATTTATGCTAGAGTTTAATCACAAGGGTGATCGATTGAAAAAGGAACTGTGAGATCCGTGTTCTCACATATCGGCAACGTGTGTTACCGAGCTGTGTTCATCGAAAACGTTGGCACCACACGTCGAGAGCTCGTCTCAAAATATGGTTACATTGTTGTATCCCGGTTTGGAGGAACACACTCAGGCACGCATGAGCACGCAAAATACACGTGTCTGTGGGACCAAGAAGAACTTGTTACATGAGATTATTTATTTACGTTTCACTTATAATATACCTAAGTGACTTATAATATATAGATTTAGTGTCTTACTTATGATATGTAAACTTAATGTCTAGTAGTATTATGTACTAGTCAACTCATGTGGATAGTGACCGATTGTGAAAAATAATGAATACATAAAATGAAAGAGATAGTACAGAAAATAAAAGTAATTCCAAGCGCATGTAAAACTAATTTAATATTTAATAAATATGTATAACATAATTAGCATAAACAATATAACATATAATGAATTCATATATATATTCTTTTATATAATAATCCTAGATACAAACATATTAACATGATTTTAGAAACAATCTCATACGAGGTTTCAAAGGACTGTTTAGGGATGCCCAAATTCCTAATTTGTCTTAGAACAGTAGTCTTTTCCAGACAACCTTCAAATAAAAGACATGAAAATGTAGTATCTGTGATAGGATTAGGAACCACAGTTGTGTAAGTATGTACTTTTTTAAGAAAATAAATTTATTCTGGAACATTCCTGTATCTGCTAAGAGTGTTCGGGGAATATGAACAAAACGGCTTTTCCTTCTTAACATAAAGTATTGCACTAACATTCCTCCTATTCCAAAGTTTATAATCAACGTTGATCTAAATAGATTGGTTAGTTATTTTCTGGTCATAATTTTATAAAAGAATGACCAATTCGTTCACTATCATTTCTTCATTCGGAAACCTTAACTTTCTTTCTATTCTTAACAACTATGGAGAAATAATATGTCTAATGGCATCCACTTATAAACTGTATTTAAAACAATAAATAAACTTAATCCAAACACGCATCCACACCAAAATCCGCTCGTTACTGAAAACCACTTACAATTCATGTCCAATTTCCTCAAAGCAACGTCTCCATTATCATTTGTTTCCGCTTTTCAATGTCATTACCATTTCACCCCGGTTTTCTCAAGAACTTCTCACCCCCGTCTGTTCGGATAGCCAAGGGCCAGGAAGTTCAAAATTGTAATGTATGATTTTACAAATTAATTTGCTGTTTCAAATCCATGGAGTTACAATCTGTGGTGACAGCCATAAATATTTGTTTATCTGCCATATGAATAAGTATTAAAATGTATTACAATTCGATTTGTAAAAATGTTCATATTATATTTATTTGCTTGTTATTGCGTAACACCTTAAGCTAAGGTATACAAGGGCTTACTTGATGTCGAATAACTATTTATGCATGTTAATCCTCAGAAATTTAAAGAACGTGTATGGTGCATAGATACTGCACTAATAGTGATTTGAATACTTTACTGCCAATATTCTTTTAAATGTTATTCTTATTGAACTTCAAAATTCCTACTAATTTTCATCTTTAGCGTGTCGTGATAACTAGGGGCCACATTTACGAGGCTAGTTAACATTTGTACTGTTCCCAATTAGTGACCCTCTTAATTACCTACTTCCTACAAGGAAGCAAGCCTTTACCGAGTCAGTGACCGCTTCTCCACAAAGGGAAAGTAATGTATAATTGTATTAACGCATAATTATGCATAAAGCATAAATGAAATTATTCACATAATTGTAGTAATGTAAAAATCACGAGAAATGTGAGATCCAGCAACCTGCACTTGGCCATTGTAGGAGCCTATGGTCTTAACCCTTCTCATTCTGAGAGAAGACCAATATTCAAAAGTGGACCGAAAAAAGTTTGTAATGATGGCGTCGTTTAATACTTTTTGATCTTCCTAATTTCGCGCTCTAGATGCCTGCTTATTTTGAAAAGTTATTTTCGACTAATTTCTTTGAGGCAACTCCATTAGAATTCCTTCCGGTTTCCAATAACATTACAATTTCACCCCAGTTTTCGTGAAGATTTCTCACCCCAGACATATTCTGTTAACCAGGGGTCAGAAACACTTTGAAATTAACGTTCGTAAACGATATTTTAAGCATTATGCTCACAAGTGCTGAGATATTTCAAAACATTCAGTACTGCTAGAATAGTAATTAAAATAACAATTATATTTCTAGAAGAAAACAAATAATATCTATTGCGAATATTATCTTAAATGATACAGCATGAGGATAATAATGTGCTTCAATGTATAATGACAAAGCCATAAGTAACCTAGATCATACTATCAAACGCTTTTCCTCGCAAAAAAAAAGTTTAATACATTCATTTGGGTTAAAAAATGGCAGTATCAGAATCGTAGCTTGGATGCAACCCAGTATCTTGTTAAAAGATCCATGATGTTGATAAACTGCCACTGAAGCAACCCTTGTTGATCACGCTCCTAAATTAATTCATTCCCTTTGCTAATATAACAGATTGTTAAGGATCATGGCTACGAATGTCGACTTCAATGTGATACAAAACTTAATTAAAAAATTAGAAAGCAAAAAATAGAAATATCAGAAGAAATATCAGATCTGTTAGGATAGGGATATTTGGCATTCGGTACTCTCTGGCTACCGCGTAAGGGTAGGCAGAGAATACCGAATGCCAAATATCCCTATCCCTGAGGTGACGTATAAAAAATAAGGTTAAGAAACTCAAACCACATTTATTTACTGAGAGGCGTCATAGCCTTTTGGTTATGGTGATGTTATGGAGATGCCTTTTGGATACGATATTAGAATCCATTTTAAAGGTTATGTAAACAAATCTAAAGCCACGTAAGCTTTGATTAAATTAACATTAAATTCCGGAAAAAATACAACAGCTAAATGTTTGAAAATCCACATTTCATTAAAACCCAGTCTAACGTTTAAACACGTCTACGATTTTCGTTTGTTCTTTTAGTAACAAAGTTCGCTAGGAACGCGATTAAAATCTCTACATCTCATAAAACGGGAAGTTTGTTTGTTATCCAGAACAACTTTATCGTTATTTTTCTCTTTCAAAACAACTTCAGTTGGCCTTTTGCGCAATTGTTGGTAGTTTATAAAACATACTTAATAAACTATTATTATATTTGTACCAGGCTAAATCAAATGTTGTTGCAAGGTTTCGTCTGCTGGGATATACTCTAACACGCCAGTCCG
>DVPD01000624.1:0-10839 GCA_018237605.1 Apyrrothrix (Melanopyge) sp. n. Burns01
GTTATGTCATCATCAGGGTCATCTATTACGTGTCTCGGTCTCCTGAAGGGAGTGATCACCCCCACCGGTCGACGGGGGCACGAAACTGTGTAGTCTTCTAATCTCGACTACACCGCCTTTTATACTAACTAGTAAACAACTCGAAGCGACAACGGAAGTCACGTGATTTGCAAATTAACATTAGTCACTTATTTCTTATTTGTAAACATGTATCAAAATCACTAAATTACTTAAAATTAACTTAATATGATTTAATATTAATATTTAATATAATAATCTATTTTGTAGTATTTGATTTATAGCTTTATCTATTTGTAACTTATCTATTAAACGCAATTGAACAAAACAGATTACAAATTTATGTATATATATTATTTGGTAGGTATATAGTAATAGGCGATTGTTTTATAATTCTGCCTGCCACTCAGGACTTATGAAATACTAATCATTATCATCATACCCAGTCTAAGTCCAGGCTGGACATAGGCCTCCACTGAAAGTTTTTTGCCCACAGTCCCCACGCTGGGAATGCTGGTTGATGGTCGCAGAGCACGGGTTTTTGTACCGCCTAGTAGTACCCGTAGGCGGCCATGGAATTTAGCCGTGCCTAGGCAGGTCTCGTCATACTGTGATCTACGGCATGGTGTCGGGGGATATATGAATTCTCCACCCTGACACATATACTAGTACTAATGTTTGTCACCAAAACTTTACAAAGAAACGTGCATTTTAAAATTTGATATCACTCGTCTAAATGGTCACGGAATGCATCGTGATTAAAGTTTTTCGCGTGAGAGTTCTCCATAACATTTTCGTAGGCGTGTGAACTCTACCAATCCACACTTGGACAACTTTGTGATTGCGGCGGACTGGGTCTTTAAATGTTTAAGACAACGGAACATCTACGTCCAATAGTAAAACTAACAGGTATTGATGAGAATAATTACTAGGAATTGACAGAGGGCTGTGGCACGGAGGGACAAAATTTCCCCAACATGCCTTCCTACTTTTACCTGATCTTGAGAGCATATATTATCCATAGATGTATATTGTACCAAGGGCAAAGTGCGCAAATACTCAGAAGGTAAATAATGCAAACTCTGTCGTTGGAACTTTATATATGACTGGGTATCACGGGCCACCCTCCTCCCGGGTGCCAACATGACATGGCATGTAAATAACATATTAGTCTGAGCGTGCAGAAATACTTGTCAAGGAGCTGCTGGTCTTTTCACTGCATGGATGACATAAGCATTCGAGAGCAATACAAACTTGGAGTTCTGCTAAATGGAAGAAGCTGATGAACGTAGTGGGTGCGGCGTTTTGTACCCTGGGATCTAAAGGGCGAGATCCACGTATCTGTGACATTTGGAGCTGCAGAAGGGAGGAATTATCTCTGCGCGGTGAGACAGAAGCGTAGCAGTTCCATATTCGCCATTCAGAAGTAATAGCTGGCTTAATCCGCAGCCGATTTTAAAACAGCTTTAGTTAATTATGTTGTTGGCATAAATTTAGACGCTGCTCATTCAACTTTATTAAATGTAACATAAAACATTTCATTTAGGTCCACTAAATATTGTAAAGGCAATTTAAATGCAAGGGTACATTGTAATGACTCAAAAATTGAAACAAATTAAATTACTCGTAATTGTATATAAATATTTCCCTATCTCAAAATTCTAAGGATTCATGTCTTTTAAAATTTTCGCTTATAGATCGATAATATCTTTCAAAACAGTATGTAGTTTATCAAACACAATAATGAATTAATTCATTTATGTGGTGTTATTCAGTTATTATGTGTATGGCAATAGTATTTACTATGGAACGAAAAGGTTCTTTTAATTTTTTTTCTTCCTTATTTGATAAACTTAATGGAATTACTAGGCTAGTATATAATATTATCAGCCCTAGCAGCTCCTCGACACAGAATGAAGAGCCAAGGGACGTCGCTGGGGATGCTCGGTAAATAATCACCTGCTTCTTGTAGATTCATTGCAAGTTAACGGTGAGTTATATCAGCATTGCGGAATTGCACTTTATTGAAATTTCATAGCTTGAACGTTAAAGTTCAATATTCCAGTCAAAGTTAAATAAAATTTCTTCTCATTCGTAGAGGAGGATGGCACAAGAAAACTTTTCAAGATCAATGAACCAAGAGCGTGTATGTTTTATATGCATTGGATGTCGCAATCATAATATATTCGTATACGTTAGGTCATGTTCACGCGCTGGAATATTTGGTTAATAATAAGCAGCTCAATTTATATTTAGGTAGATTTCGTTGAATACCGGTCACAATTTGGCCACTACTTTGAGCTATAAAATATTATTAATAAATAATACAAACATGCAATCTATAGATCAATTAAAATGTCTCCATTTAGTCTAACCTGTGTCTACCTTATGGGAATTTCGATCTAGAAGTGAATAAGAAAAATACTTCTAGATACCTGCTTATAAAAACGCCATACGTTAACAGATGCTCACAATACGTAACCTACACAAACGCAACGCATTTGGTTTGATCTCATAATATATTCCACCTCCATGGCGGTATGTTAACAATATTACTAGAAAAAACAAGATTATATTTCATATCTTGTCCTGCCGTAGCCCGTCGCCATCATTATGAGGAGGAAAATGTTATTGGCACTTGTAAAATTTGTTTTATGATTGCATAAAATTATTATCATTTATATTTATAAATTTTAATAATAACAATATTGGCCTGCTTTATAACAGCTGGACCTAAGACCTTTTATTGATAAATTGTGTTAATATATATAGATTTTCATAACTTATACTTCACTAAGGCCAACGTTTGTCGTGTCAACTTTTTATTCAGACTTTCCTAAGATCACCCCCACACTGATTCAGTTCATGTCAGTGTGAATCATTGAAAAGTTTTCACATGTTTTTTTAACTTTTTATTTATATGTAACTAAGCCGAAAGTATCTAAGAAATTGTACGTCTTCACCGCAAACAATCTGAATCCGCAGAGGGAATCATAAGTAGCTTACTCTCCTATTCCCAGTCACGACTCTCTTCTAAGTGCCTATCATTCGCTATGCGCTGTGTTTTAAGTAAGGATCCAAGTATTTTTACTAGAAAAGTTGAAATAAATGAACTAATGGAAAGTGTAGTAGCGACACTAGACAGACTCTGAATAGTACGGTTTCATTTTAATAATTTTGTGAAATGACAAGTTGTTGTGGTGTTATAAAGTACCCGAACAGTTTCTGATAGTAGCATAGTGAACTATAGTCTGTAGTGAACAGAAGTTAATTTATTCAACAATTAGTACAATAGGCACTGGTCATTTCCTTCGTGAAATAAACGTTCAAATAAGAGCTTAAAAATAGAAACACTATTTTTAAGCTCTCTGAAAAGGAGCTTTTTTCATTCCAAACGATTCTTACTTCAATCTATGGAAAAATTTAACTAATCTTTAAACTGATCACTTCTAAGGTAATATATATTTGTACAATATATGCTTAAATTTACACCATTTCCCGACGATTTACGACAACGCAACGTGCGTGGGGATTTTCTATAACGTCGTAGATCTTCCTTATTTATGTTAACAGCATATATCGTCCACCATTTCCTGTGTAGTAGTTTGAATCCGTTTATCGGATTTCGAACACGTTCGGCCATGCCCGCACCGATGGACTTGATATACATGCGCGGGTTACCCCACAGTAGCGCGGGGAAACTTCATTTCGCTTACTGCTTTCATAGGTTTTTATTTTGCATTTTATAAGCATCGACTGACTTGTATACTTTAAAACAATAACATACCGACACGACATATGCCGTTGAGCACTCACTACAGTGTGTAAAGCTATATGTATTGATGTCCTACGTAAATATTAAATAGGATGTTGAACTCATCATTAATAGTTTTTGCCACCTTTTATATCACCAAGACTTTTGTTCGGCAGAATTCTAGGACCGATTCTAGGAACGTACGCGGAAGGAGCGATCTCAGATGCAGTTTTGCCTTTTCATATTCATGTTATGTTGATACGTTCATGTGCTTAGCAGAACAATTTAATAAACTTTAACTAAATAAATATTACAAATAATTATTAAGGTAATTTACATTATCACGATTATATAACTCATAATATATGACCAATTCACAGTAAATAACGAAAGGACCACTTTTGAGTTTTTTCTACTATATTCTGTAATACTATATTTTAAAAAATGTTGGCGTTAGATTCGTAAATTGTTCTTATGTTCTACCGCTCCGCTGTCTGTTCCGTGGTGGCGAGATTAAGCAATCTATTCTGCTCTGACATTGGGGAATTCAAGCCATAACTCAATAAAGGCCCTAGTAAAAATCTATCTCTTATATAAATTGACGATGAAATCTTTCGATAGCAGCCAGATGTACGATTTCAGATGTTTGTACTAATAAAATTAAAATAATAATTTAATCCTACGAATTCCATGGCCAGGCATTTACGGAATCGGATATCTTTTCTATGTGGCTTTGGCTAATATAATACTAGATAAACGTTTTCGTCTTTAACCAGTTAAAGCAAAGTTGAGCGCAAAAGTAAAATTTAAAATATTAATATTGGATTCATACAACTGGTTCAAGATATGAAGTGAGAGGCGAGATGGGGGCGGAAATCTTAAACAGACTGTTAAAAAATGTCTAAAATAGACAAACTTCTATCTAAAACTATTTTCATGTCATGTTTTCATTACCAATTATTTTGAGTAATCCTACAACATGATTATATATGTATGTAAAGACTTAACTCGGACACTCCGCCGCGACCTCGCTGTAATCGGCGGGAGCTCATGAACGACTTCGTATAGGACAGAACTAGTCGAGCCAACCCGAAAAAACGTACGGGTTAAGCCAGATATATACATATAATCATGTGTATAAACGTTCACGTAACATTTAACAATAAAATCTCACAACAGCTAGTTGTAACATCTACAATCTCCGCAAATTGATTTCATCAAAAAAGCTTGTTTTACTTGATTGTGTCTTAAACAGGGGTACGATAATACAAGGCTTCATTCCCCATTTCATAAAAAGCACAAATTAATACAAAACGGTTCTTGAAAAATGAATTACCAGAATGAATGTTGCATGTCTTATTACTGTAATATATTACACATTTTTCAGTTTAAAATTATGTTAATCAACAAGTTTAACTTAAAAATTTAACTAGAGAGTTCAGAACATGAAAACGAATCCGCGTATAAAAGTAATTTTATTCGCGACTTGTCTGAAATGCAATAATTACAAACGTCGTAGTAAGTGACAAAGTGAAATATTAATTATTATAAAAAGGTTTGGGAATAAGATATTCCATAGAGAGGCACCGGTAAAAAAATTGTAAAAAAAATATGGCACAAAAAAGTCTATCCTTATCGGAATTAATTATAATATTTCATCATTTCCCAATGGAGCTGTGCCGTGGGGGTCCATGACTTGAACAATTTCAGCAAAAGACACGTACTACAAGCCCGGCGGTGAATTATACATATTTGAATTCAATGTATTATGATCCCTCTGTTTTCACAAATGCTGCCTTGTTGGTCGAGTTGGTTGCAAACACGACTGCCGATCGAGAGGTCCTGGGCTTAAATCCCAAGTCGAGTATTATTGGATTTTTCTAAAAATTAGAATTTCTAGTAGTGGCATGGCGTCTGGATTATAGATGGGACGTAAACGTAGTGGTGAACCCAGGTTTCACATGTGCTACACACCTCTGCCAACCTCTTCGGGGATTACAGGCTTGATGTTACGTTTACGTATGTTTTCACAAATAAACTGGCCAACATAAACTTATCTATGAATAGAAAGCATAGCTAAAACCAATAACTTGTAATGATCATCAATAGTGGATGATAGGCGAACGCTAAACTTCGTTGAATTTTGGTCATATTTAGACTGAGATTAGACATAAACGTTGCCAGTATTAACTAGATACTGTAAAAAAAACATCTACCCATATAGTTGTTAAATGAACCAACTGTGTTACCGGTAAAAACTCTGATAAACACAGTCGTAACCAGTAAAGAATATGGTGTGCATGCAGTGTTAAACAAACGGAACATCGTCCTCGTCATCATGGTCTCTTATTGCACTCTTGCACACTGTTGCGCAAAAATTCTGAGATTAGTAGGTTTCTTCACAATATTTTCTATCACCTTTCGACCTTTGAAAAGAGATAATTGTAAGGTCAGCGGTGGCCAGGGTTTGAACTCCAGACTCTCGAAGTTAAAAGAGGCTACCACTGTTACTACTTCAGCAAATAGATCCAGGTGGACTACTATTGACCGAACCGTGCTTTTGACCAAATCTTGATTATAAAAACGTATTACAACGAAAAAATCAGTACATAACACAACACAAGAATTTAAGCATTAGAAAATGCCATACAATTATATCTAGTTACCATTATATATATAAATTATTATGATACTAGAATAAGATACAGGAATTATCATAATGTGATATTTAATAATGGCAACCGACGCCACAATACACAGGTGTGGCAATTCATGCCAACCTCATATCTTTTCGTACGTTTTTATCTCGACAAACATTGATAACCTAGCTATGTGTAACGCATTATCTTGCCGATAATACCTCAGTTACAATTCGATCGAGACTGTAAGTGGGCTGAAAAGTTAAGGTAGTGGTGTAGTTATAGAGTGCAAAGTGAAATATTGAAGTGTAATGGCGGGAGCTGGCAGAGGCGACGGCAAAGGGCCGGCAGTCGGAAAACTCGAATCCCAGATTTATTGTATCAAGTACACTTTGTTCTGCTTCAACGTTGTACTATGGGTGGGTACAAATTGAAACGCTGTAGGGAATTTATTTCTTTCTTTCATTTTTGTTTGTTCAGTGTTTCCTTTAGCTACGTGCTGCTGGTGCCGAGTCAGTTGCATTTTCTCTATATACAGCTGCGCGTGTGCAGTTCACAAGTAACCGTTGTTGTTTAAGCGGATGTTGTTCATGGCTTAATTTAACGTTAAGAAAAAGTGACGCATCGCGCCAACGCCATGTACTCTCGTGTATGTTTTATCGATGATTCAGTTTCTATGTACTTTGGCGGACAAAAGTATATTTAAAATACTACATAAATTATAGATATTTTAAACGTCATTTATAAGTACAATAATTAGCTTACAATAGAAAAACTGATTTTCATAAAACATGTAAACGTTCCCTTATTATTCAATTTTATAATATCAACTTTATTTCTCTTTCTTACTTGGTTCAATATTATTATTAATGAACCTAAAAGTAATATATAAGTCAGTTAGTGTTTATACATTTACAAAAGCACAAGTTTTGTGTTTTACGCAATTCAATCGTCGCCATATTGTGGCGAATATGCGAACTAAATTCCAGGGTCAATTCTATTTTACATTACGCATGTGCTTTGTCCTAGGAATAATGTACCAATAGCTATCTCCTAATATCAAAAGTATCCTTGACATAAGAAAGCTACTGAAGAACCGATGTTTATTGCACCGAAGTAAATATTTATTAATATACATAATGTATAAACAGAACCTTGCCTCAGCATTGAATGTAATGCCTCACTAGTAGTGTTATTTAATACTAAATCAAAGACTCATAAACATTTAGCCTCGATCAGGACGGGTTAAAATTATATATTACATATTTCCTAAAATTGAAAAATAAAAGTTATGAAATATTTCCAAGTAGTAGGAGCTCTGAGGGTCTTCTTGATTATATTTACTTATGGATACCTGCAACTGTATTATGTACATATTAATTTAGGCTATAAATACGTCTGATATTTATTTAAGTTGCGCATAAAACGTTTAACATGTTTTAATTGTTATTTATATTGTTGTAAAACGTGCATTCAGCTCAAATAATGGGTAAGGCACAAATAATCCGTTATCAGTGAGATAAGGCATTTGTCCTGTTTTCCAAGTACAACGCTGTCATCATGTGAATCACACGCATGACGATAAAATGCCATTACTAATTAATTTGCAAGGCTTCCATTTAATTTTTATCTTCAGGACTTTCTGTTGTCTGTAAATTACTTCATTCAATTGTGCTACCGGGCAGTTTTGAAAGAATTGTATTACATTGAACCTTAATACATTGACTCTAATTTCTTCAATTCAGTACACGAGCCAAAAATTATATTCTGATATAGTAAATATTATTCCAAGCTGTTCAAAACCAATCTCTATTCTGTATGTGATTAATAAATATTGTAAATATATTTAATGTTTAAGTTTACGCGTGGGACATTCAGTACAAACTGGTTATGTATAAATTACGAGTTCAGCCAATCTGAATATTGTTGTCGAAAATCTATTATAACTATTTTCATACTTGACTGCTTCGTTGGTCGCGTTGGTTGCAAGTGTGACTGCCGATCGAGAGGTCCTGGGTTCAAATTCCTGGTCGAGTACTATTGGATTTTCCTAAATTTAGAATTTCTAGTAGTGGCTCGGAGTCTGGATTAGTGCCCGATGTATGGCAATAGACTCACCACCTATTCCACTCACCACCACCACATATATTAGGACGTAAACGTAACTGGTGAAACGAGTGTATTACACTCCTTTGCCTACCTCTTCGGGGATTACAGGCGTGTGTTTCATTCTTATGTTACTATCTTCAAGTTTCATAATGAAACCATAACTTTGTAGCTGACACTGTAGCTTAATTTGGTTTAAAACGTAACTAAGTGTTTTTTTAACAAAAACCCTCGCTGCAACATCTCAAATAAAATGTTGCGATGTATAGAATAAAGTGATTTCAAATTAAGCTTTCTTAGCTCGTAGCTGCGCAGCTGGTACAAAATACAGTTGAGGCGTATAAATCAGCCACATTTTGTAAAGAAAACTGTGTAACTGTTGTACAAAAAGCTTGAAAAAGAACAAAAAATAATTCAGAAAGAAGAAACTGCTGTAGCTCCAGCACCAAAAGATAATTATGACCACTTTCTTTGATTGAACAATGTGTACTAGTTTAAATTGTACGTGGGTGTAAAGATTTTTTTATATAGTTTTAAGTTATGTGTAACTAAACACGTATGCGTATAGTTACTTAAACTGATCATTTCTCAAAAGTGGATAAAGTTCAATTTACCACGCTGTTACAACACAGGGTACATACTTAATGATCTTGTGTGCATATTTATAAAAAAATATGTCTACTATATTTTTCATATCCATTGATGTCTTCTGATCACATTAACGAATAAGTTTATTATGATTGTGTTTTATATTCCTTTTAAACAAAAGTATATTTAAGGTAAATAATCTATTTTAGCTTAAATGATATGTGTCGTCTGTTGTTCATTTGAATCAACAAATTCAAATAACTTTTCAATAGTTATGTTATATTTATACAAATAATAGAAGATAGAAGGGTTACACTACAGAGCAAAGTTGTCTGAAGTACGAAACATTAGCAACACATGGCGAGGCGGTAAATCGCGCGCTCGCCGGCCGCAACTTATGTCGATACAACTGGCACTTAATCAAGCTAATTAGGCAAATTACGCAAAATTAATGTCGCATTTTGAATTTTATCTTACATTTAGTTATTTACAACACTCAAGAAATATTCAAGGAACAGTGTAGTAAATAACCATTACATACGAAAACATTAACGAAATATTCGTATGGAGCACGATTTTGTCAGTAAAGCAAAAAAAGTAGCAAAAAAGTATTGAATCCAACGAAACAATCCAACGAACCCAAACCCGCGTGGTTACATAGTGGAGTTTTATAATCCGCTGGGAGACTATTAATGCAACTATTTAATAGCTACAAGCCATGGAAGCGTTGCGTCAGTCATCTTCTGGGTTTATAAACAAATCGATGGTGCTATTGTAATATCATCGGACTACATGATAATACAATAATTAGTTGTGCATCATATTAGGTACTACTATAGTTAATACTACATAGTTAATACAATAGTTAACACAATAGTTAATATATTCCTTTATACAGTTACTTTTAGCTCGATTTAATGAAAGCTTATTTAAATCAAACTGCTTCATCATCTATAAAAAATACTAAATAAATTAATTATTTACACAACAAACTTTTGATTTATTCATCTAGCGTATTATATAATATTCTATAATATTCAATTTAATATGCCTGAGGGTATTGCAGTGAACGTCAACTATTAATTAACTCGACAAAACATTTACATTTCAGATAAAACACGTTCGAATATCCATCTGTAAAAAAACACGGTACACCACTCACGTAAACAAAATAATGATGAGTTCGACTTTCAACTACTTCCGTGTGATTGGAGAGTCAGAGCCGATGTCGGGCCAAAAACGTAGCGTCAAGTGTCGTTCAATCCAGAGCGCTCGTTAAGGTGTTCTGCACAAATGAGGAATAATTGCCAAAGTTATCCAAGGTTTCGATAATTGACGTTTGGGTTCTCGCCAAAGTGTATACCCCAAATCTAATAAAAGTTATGTAACAATTAATCGAGATACGCTTTTGTTGAAGTTCGAATTGAAGATCACTTGATTATGATGTATTTAGAATATAATATTTTAGATGACTGCCCCGTTCGTCGAGTGGTCGAGTTATAATAATTACCTATTATAGAGCCAATAATACGGAGTATACTTAATTTCGGGAGGAAATACGAATTGTTTGTAATGGTGTGTATGTGTGTGTACATTTGTATGTAATTTTAGCCTAATATTTTATTAAAGTCAATGAAAAATACAATGTTTAAGAGAATAAACAGTTTTGAGAATACTCCACTCTTATTTATAAGAATTATGAAGGTTCAAGAAAGGCCTCGCATTAAAAGCTTT
>DVPD01000625.1:0-10838 GCA_018237605.1 Apyrrothrix (Melanopyge) sp. n. Burns01
CTGTATATATGCCCTGCTCATCCACCAAGGTAGTTATTTTTAAATGTATAGGTAAGTACAATAAATCAAATCAAATGAGAGTGAAAGAACGGTAATTAGCGTGAGTGTTAGTGCATGTGCGTGTGTATTTATGTAGATGTGTGTGTGTGTGTGTGTGTGTGTGTGTGTGTGTGTGTGTGTGTGTGTGTGTGTGTGTGTATTGTGTATATGTGCGTAATTAGTGAGCGTATAAGTGCATTGTGCGTGCGTTATCTTAAAGAGTCCCGCGTCATAACACTCCGAGTGTCCGAGTCCAGCTTCTGTGGTTAGAACTTCACGGTTTGCTGAATAGTGTTTTTGTTGTTTATTGAGTAGCGACTACAGTACTGCTCCAAGTAAGAATTTAAAACGAACCTTCAACATATTTAAAGTTGCTGCTTTAATATCGTAATTATGTATGGCAATAGACTCATCATCTATTCCATTCTGGGACGTAAATGTAACTGGTAAAATTAGGTAGTGTACTGCTCTCCTCTGCCTACTTCTTCCGGGATTACAGGCGTGATGTTCCGTATAATGAAAATTTGTCTGTACATGTATTCATTTTATTCAATACTCAAAAAGTTTTGTAACTATTAACCTGATTATTTTAAATAAGCAGTAAACATAAAACAACAGTAATCAAAGTCTCCTGCTGTTCGTGGTAATAGTTCTTAATGTAGCCGGTCAGGTAGTATTTTTCGTCTACATGATTTGTTTTATTGTTTACCAGAATATTTTAGTAGGTTTAACATTATACGTGTTGTTTTGATTAATGTACATTCATAATTAACTAATAATAACTTGCTCGCTACACCAGCCGGTAGTCTTCCCTGGTTGAAGCGCTCTCTTGGCTCAATAGCTTTGTGGTCTGGAACCCTGAAATTTATATTTATTTTTTACATATGTCGAAATCGGCTGTTGCAGTAATTAAGGATAATATTCAGAAATGGTTAACAATTGGATTGGATTAGAAATCTAACGTTTATAAGACCTGTAATTGTTACATAAATAAATAGCGTGATTATCATTGCGCGTGTTTTTCCTTTTTAACCCTGTATTACATCGTGTATGGGTTTTGATAAACTTTTCTTAGTTTATTCATATTTACAGTCTTTTTTTTGTGGTATGTTATCGATTTTGACCCTTCGATTTTTTTGGTAAAGAGTGCTTCAAGCTAGTCCTCAATATACCACATTTCAAAGTATGCTTTGAATAGAATTTCCTCTGAAAAAAAATTACAAATCTGCGCCTTGTGCATGGAAGCTAACTATTGAAGCGAAGAATGTGAATAAAGGGGCACAGCAAATGAAATTTTTTTAAAGAATTTTGGCGATAGGTTTTCTCAAATACAAAGCAACTTTACGTATACAGACAATGTGAGGATGATCTCCAGTATATCCGAGATTTCTTTTTGCACTTAAATGTCAATAATTTTGGTAGCAACTGTAATAAAATCAGCCAATGTCATTAACGCTAATAAGTTAACTACTTCATAGCCGATTTCCGTAAAAAAATCATTTATATGACTGATATTACAACGCAAAACTTCTAATCGTCATATAAATATGTACTTTGCTATCGAACAAAATAATTGAATTTCATCATATATGGACTTCACCTACGGAATTTAAATTGTATTTGCATTGTTATCATCAATTTATTTGACATGAATATATTCATGTTTACACGACGCCGTGAGCCGTCATAGATCGGGGACCACGTCACGGTGGCGCTAATATATCAATTATAGCAATATAGTACACTATTTTTATGTTATAGTTTAGTATTTTTATATTTTACTTTTTTATAAATGCGGTCAGTTTTCTTAAGTTCTGTGAGAACGCGATCAAGCGACGGCCGCACAGTTAGGAATTTCAATATTGCTGCTAAAAGCATGGATTGCATTCCATTGCGTGCTTTGGTGCTTACCAGAAATAAACAAGCAATAAGTATTTACAACAAGAGGACAGAGACTTTGAAAACCGTTAGAATCTTCATCACGTTTAATAACTTTATCTACTTTTAATAACTGGGCGTCTCATTACTTAGGTGCCACTGAAAATAAGGGAATCTGTCCGTTCAAATGTGATTGACTAATGCGACTCTAGTTTAGTCTGCTGTGGGGGATTTCGTGAAAGTACTTAATCTTGTTGTTTCAGAATATATTACAAAACAAGAGCAATGCGACAATGTTGCTTTTGTAGGAGTAACAGGTTTATCGCACAATAACAAGAGATATACGAGAGCGTTATAAATAAACACTCGGATGAGCGCCAGTATCTTTATGGGCAGTAAAGTACGGACACTTGAATATCAAGTAATGTACATTTAAATTACAAAGTAAGTAAAAGAAAAGAACTGGAAGAATAGAGATACTTGGCATCCCATGCTCTTTGCCTGCCACGTGACGGCCCTGTCGTGATGATGTAATGATAATAACAATTACGAGTATAATTACAGGATAATAAATAGTAGTGCTTATGGTAATCTTGCGACGGCTTCGTTTGATCTCCTATCTATGACTGGGAATAAGCTTCATACAATGGTGTTTATTATAAACTTTGTAACATAATCAATACCTAACACAAAACACAAATTTCGTCTTGAAAAAATCCGCTACAGACCGTTTATTCGTAAACATCCCTCTTGTGAATCTCCCGAGCGTGATGTTGTCAAAAAAGTATAAGTAATTCAATTATCGAAGTCATTCTTTCTTCACCGCTTGCAAAGTTACAGATTTATCGCGCGGTAACTGTTACAAGTGAATTACGTGAGAGCTGTAAATTCGCGCTAGAGTGAGCGGAACTCTCTTTACGAGCTCCGAAGTACGCAAGGTTCCGCATCGAACTGCATTCGAAAGAGTGAGTTTTAAAATTACGTACCTATTATTTTATGCTTTAAAATGTTTCAATAATCCGTAATATTAATCTATAACTGAAATAATAAGAAAATACCTAAGAAGTCTGAATGCCTCGTTGGTCGTGTTGGTTGCATGCACGACCGCCGATCGGGAGGTCGTGGGTTCAAATACCGGGTCGGGTACTATTTAATTTTTTTAACTTAGATTTTCTAGTAGAAATTTCTATTAGCAGTAGTATTTACTAGAAATTCTAATTTAAGAAAAATCCAATAGTACCCGAACCGGGATTTGAAGCCAGACCCTCTCGATCCGCGGTCACGCTTGCAACTAAAACGAATTATATATGACGAGAACGCTTATTATACAATAGTAATATTAAATGTAATAATATGAAATAGTAAAATTATTGTTGTACTGTAAATGTACTATCGGTTTTACAGTATAAGATTAATTTGCAACAATAGTCAATTCCTCTGAGGACTGTCCAATTATTTTAAGTGCTCTTGCATGACGTGACATACAGTTATGGAAAATATGGAATGAAATATGAAAAAAAGAGAGGAATTTAAAAAGAACATCAAGTTCTGGCCCGCACTTTATATTAATTCATTTTAATTATGAAACATGTACTGCAATGTGCAATTAAATAAAGTACGTGTGTTGCCAGAAATATATACAAAACAGTATCCTGTACTCCTGAGTATTTTGTGGAATACTATATACTACGCGCTATATTTGGAGATTAAGATGTCTCATACTCTAGATGACTGCTTAAAAGGTTAAGGACGCCACACTCTCCTTTCTTTAGTCTTAAATATAGAGACATTTTAAAGAAACGAAAACAGAACGTGGGTCGACAATAGTGACGGGTCTTTGATAGATAATTATTGACGTAATTTTTTGTGCTTTCTCATTATTGTAGCAACATCAAATATAATACGAAATTTCATACAAACACAATTAATATCAGACAAACATAATCAAGTGTACTGGGTCCTTTCCGTAATTACGAAAATTAGATAAAACAAGGCACATCACGATAATGGAACACATTCACGTTCACAGCCAATATTAACATATAACCCAATTTTCTTTCCTTACACACATGACCGTGGATGTAATTATTCATTACGACGTGTACGAAACCTGCTTTACTCGTATTATTGTGTTTATACACAATATACTCATGTCTCTCATAACACGCGCAGAACGGTAATAAAGACAATGTTACATATTTACGTGTTGTGAAATACAATGTCATATACATCAGGCGTACGTCATATAGCATATATGCCATACTCTTTGTTATTATAATACGATGTAGATACACGACGGACTCAATTTTTAATGCGCCGTAAAAGACGTGAGATTTTTATACGCTGTAGGTATAGATTACTTGGAGTTTTTTAAATGCATATAGAAATTTTTAAAATGATAGCACAGTGGTTTACAGCTCAGCCTCTCACTCCGGGGATATGGGTTCAAATCCAGGCGCACATTTCTTACTGTACGAAACTATAAGCGTTTTAAAGATTACATTATCCGCAGTAACATTGAAGGAAAACATCGCGAGGAAATTTGGTTGCCGTAGACTTCTCTGTAATATTCTTTAAGGTGTGTGAATTTTGTCAACTCGCACTTGACCAGCGTGGCATAACCCTTTTCATTTTTAAATTAAACCCGTGTCTAAGACTGGAATAACATTAGGATTGATGTATACATGATATTTATATCAAATGTATGATTTTTTCCTCATGTTGTAAAATAGTTATTCAAAAGTACTCGATCCTTTTGTCTGAAGGTCACCCAACGATGTTATCACAGTAGCTACTTCATTATTGAAAATTCTTATGGGCAAAAATAAGTGCATAAGCGTTTCTAATTCAATTGTTACCTGTCAGATCATTTCTGAGTGATCGCAGGAACAAGTAAAAATAAAATAAAATAAAAAGTTGTGTTTATAAAACTACGTGCGGCTTAATGACGGAGTGATTCCTACCTTCAAATCGCGCTAATGACAGGGTAATTGAAAATAAATTACTTTTACTATAATACTTTCAGTTAGCACGCTCTTTTCCGGGTATTCGTTGTCGTTTATTTATTTTGTGTCTTCACACCTTAGTCTAAGTAAAAGTAAAATGGTTTTGTAAAATTTATTTAATGCCTAATGCCATGATTGATACGGGAAATATTTTATCTATGTTTGTCTAAACAAATGAATCTTTTAAATCTCCCCATATTATATCTTTAATATTTATTATAACATTCCGTATTAGTTTCATTATTTAATGAATATATATATAAAACTAATATTTCTAGAATAAGCATGTCAATGATACAGATATTTGTCATTCTGTGGTCTCTGCCTACCCCTTTAGAGACCTGGTGTGATGATATAATAATAATGATAAACATGCCAACCATGTTAGCAGGTTACTTTTATAAAAGTAAGCGGTTTCAATAGCTTAGTTTTTTAAAACATATGTATGAATATTTTTGTATTGATAGTCCTGATGACCCAGAAGCTAATTAATATACACCACAGCTTTGTCGATTTTGGTGAGATTGATAACCACCCAGGAGAAATAAATATTTGTAAGGAGCGTGAGTTTTTACTCTTGGAGATAAGTTATTTACAAAAAAATTTAACGGCTATGTGCTAGTATCTTAAATTATATTATTGCCGCTGTCACTGCAACTTCTTTTTCTTTGTTATGTTAAATTTTAAAATATACTACAAGCATGATAAATATTAATGTGATCAAAAACAAACGTTGGAAGAAAATTGGTCAAAAATATGGAAGTCGAGGTCAACGAAGATTTAAAAAGCTATTATGTCAGTAGCGATAACAGAACTGTCAAAATTTTGTAAATAAGTCATTCGAGTAGATGAGCCAAACAAAAAGTCGTCTTGTCGATAGAGAGAGAAACAGAATGAATTTGGTATTCGTCTCTCTTTTTAAAGACGGATGCGCAGCAGAGAAACTCAGAAGAATGCATTGAAGCATCATAACAATAACCATTAACCTGTACACTGTATCTAATGATATATTATTTTAATTCAATGTAAACGCGTTATCAAAATGACAATTTATTGTAGTGTGTGCAAGAAGCAACCGATACCTGGAGACAATACTCGCAGCTTTCATAAGTAAGTAATAAATATACAAGAATTGATAAACAAATTCATATTTGAAGTGCATTAATTAAATGATACAAATTCTGTGTAACCAGGTAACGTTACTTGAATTAACAACAAATTCACTAAAATGCCGAATTCACTCGGCTCTAATTGGTATAGCTTGTTTTCTATACAATGATACACTATCATCACAGCCACTCTCAATAATGACAACAAAATGTCATTATTAAATAACAAACTAATTTCTCACATTCCATAATGAATAAGAACTGTAGCTGCGTACGTTCTTTTGTTCATTTTTATTTTAATTATTTCCCAGCTCGCAATTAACGCAACTGTCGGCATTAGACATACCAAAGATTCTAAGAAATTTGTCTTTTTGTTTACATAGTGAGATGACTACCTCATTGGTTGTGTTGGTTGCTAGCGCGACAGCCCATTGCGAGGCACTGGGTTCAAATCCCGGAATTGAATTTTTCTAACTTGGATATTTTCTAGTAGTGGTGCCCATGTGCAAGGTGATCCCTATATATGTAACACCACACATGTAATGCCGAAGAGGTAGGCGGAAGAGTGTAGTACATGTGTCACCAAATATGTTTACGTCCCATTATGGAATAGGTGGTGAGTGTATTGTCATACACCGGACACATGTTTCCCTTCACCGTTATAGCAAGTGATATTTAAACTTGAAACACACATTTTGTTAAGAGGTGTTCGCCAGAATTTGAACCCGGCGTCCCAGAGTGAGAGGCTGAATTTCATACCACTAGGCTATCACTGCTTATTTTTAAAATTATCTGTGCTTTTATAGCTTTATCATTCATATGTGTGTTTTAAATAAATGATGTTTAGTATAGGTAAGTATCTTGCACTGTGTGCTTATGACCGCCTCGTTATAATGTTTGTATATACTGTTTCTTGACAATATTATTTAAGAAGATATGGATGTTCGAATACAGATTTCCCGATAACGAAGAGCGTAAGCTAGAGTGGATGCAAGCAACTGGAGTGTCATATGTGTCCAAACATACCAAGTTGTGCAGTGATCATTTCTATCCCAATGCATTTCACGACACCAATGGATATACGACGAAAAGGAGATTGCTGCCAAACGCCATTCCCTATAAAATACCAACTACAGCTATAGCTAGTATTGCCAATGAATCAGTTTTGTCAGCAATTGATACTGAAAGTGAGACGTCTCAAGACCACACTACTGAGCAGTCTGCTCATATTCCAACAGCACAGTGTTCTTCAAATACAAGTATTGAAGACTCTTTGGAAAGGTAAATATTTTAACATATTGTTCATGTTAAGTAGATAAAAATTATATCATCAAATATCAGATATGATTGTGAATCTTTATAAGGCATCATTAAAGAGAGACATATATACCAAATGCATGCTCTTTCTCTTTCTATCAATGGAACATTTTTACTTACATACACACTTGTAGCTCGCCTACTCTATCTACATATTTATGGCCATGAAGTAAATACACAATAAGTTATATTTAGTAACAACTTTTATTAATTTTGAAGAAGCGGGCTATATTTATTTCTGTAACAATCAATACAGCCAAATACTTTTCAATGAAGTGTCTTGTCGGTTGCAAGCACGATTGCCGATCGTGAGGTCCTGCGTTCAAATCAAGGGTTGAGTACTATTGGATTTTTCTAAAATTAGAATTTCCAGTAGTGACTCAGAGTCTAGATTAGTGTCCAATGTATGTCAATAGGCTCACCACCTACACACCTAGTCCATAGACACCTAGTCCATATTGGGATGTAAAGATAACTGACTAAATGTGAGAGTATACTACACTGCCCTGGCTACCTTTTTGGGAATTACAGGTGTGATGTTACATGTTACATTTTTCAATTAGCACTTGGTTACATAAAAGAGTTGTACATGTGCCAAACAATTATTAGGTGTGATTTGGAAAAGGTGAAGAACAAGATGAAGAATATTATGGAAACGGGAAGAAGAGAGACGGTATTCGGCAGGTGCCGCTGCTGCAATGCAGAGGGATACCACCGGGACCTGATGAAGGAGTACAACCTGAACGGAATAAGAGAAAACTATTACAATATGTTCATGGAATGTTTTAATTTATTTGTAAGTAAATTATAAGTAGCTCTAATTAAGTTTTGCTCAAAATTGTCTGTGAAAAATGGTTTATTTGGCATTCGGTGCACTCTGGCTATCTGTAAGAGACCTGTACTGATGACAACAACAGAATGAATAAAACAATTTTTAACTAAAAGAACTTAAGTACACATCCATTTTAATAATTACATGCTTGGATACCTTGCTACTTATACTTTAAGTGTTATGAATATGAAATACTAGCTCATTTTTTTACTTCCAGCTGTCTACAACAGCGGAGCTGAGCGGGTTGATCTGCTGGGCCTGCATCACAAGACTCCGAGATGCTGCATCTTTCAGAACAATGGTTGTGTCTACAGAGCAGCAGTTAATAGAGTCTTTGCTAGGAAAGGCGCCAGTTTTTATTGATGGTATAAAATTATGTGACTTTCATCTTAATAGTTAATGGGGCCCCTTATGAACATCACTCTGGGGCCCCCATTGAATATTAAAGGAAAAAGTGCATTACATTTCTTGCTTGTTTGGGACCCTTTCTGATATTTACACAGCAGTGATACACATGTCTTTACATTTATTTCAGTGCCTGTACAGCATGTTATGGAGCCAGAAGTTGAAATCAAATCAGAGCACACAAAGGACATAAAGTGGGAATCCTCCCTGACTGATGACGAACAGGAACTCTTTGGTGATGACGGTGAAACTGATGATCATTTGGATTATAAACCCAATGGACTGTCGGAGGGTGCTGATGAAAATGGTGAGTGGATTATCTATCCAATTCATAGGTCTACCTCACTGTTGGGCACACATTGCCTAGACTATCGCAAATAGGATTTTCGAACATGGAGGCCTTCATTAAATCTATGTTGATATTATGAAGAGGCGAGCATTTTGTGCGTGACTGCAAACTACTGATTCTAGAACTATGAAATTTGAACAGAAGGTTCATTTTATGTATTAAGCGAGCAGTAAAAAAGGATTTTTAAAAATTCAACCTCTAAGGGTCATAAAAAGTGGTTGCCGGTTTGTATGTGGCAAGTCAAAAAGTGGCATACTGTATATCTTCTACTATATTCTGTTTCTTACAGACGTTTTTAATAGGGCCCTTTATGAAGATCGCTTAGGGGCCCCTTTTGAATATTAAAGGAACAAGTGCATTACATTTGTTGTTGTTTTTTGGGGCACTTTATGATACTGACGCAACAGTCATACAGATGTCTTTACATTTATTTTAGTGGCTGTACATCATGTTATGGAGTCAAAGGTTCAAATCAAATCAGAGCCCACCAAGGATGTCAACTGGGAATGCTCCATAACTGATAATGAACAAGGACTCTGTGGTGATGATGGTGAAACTGGTGATGATTTGGATTATAAACCAAACGGACTGTCACAGGGTGCTGATGAAAATGGTGAGTGAATCATCTATCCGATTCATAGGTCTATCTCACTGCTGGGCACACATTGCCCGGACTATCGCAGATAGGAGTGCATTTTTTGTGTGACTGCAAACTATCGATCCTAGAACTATAGAATTTGGACAGTAAGTTCGTTTTGTGGACTAAGCGAGCAGTAAAAAAGGGTTTCGGGAAATTGAACCTCTAAGGGTCTTAAATAGGGATTGACAGTTAGTATGTGGCAGGTGAAACCGACAGACAGTATATCTCCTACTATATTCTGATCCTTACAGAATTTCTTGACCCTAGCAAAAACGATTGCCTAGTGGAGGGTGAAGCGGAGTTTGTGGCGAAATACCGTGTTGCTAACTTCCGGTTGCCCACCCGCACTACTCTGTACGCCAACAGGATGTCTGGCTTCGTGCACCAACTGGACATGTTGAAAGGTAGACGAACTCAAGTGGAGTGGAGTAGCGAAAGGCAATGTATGGTTCGATTATGTTTGGAATATAAGTGGGCAAAGGATAGTTCCCGTGGATAACCCAAAGGTCAAAACATATCTCATGGTAAGAGGTCATAGATATGTGGCATATGGAACTGTGGCATAATGTTGGAATTTACATAGCAACTGAGCTTTTAGGTCTTAAGTGTTTTTGTCTAATTTTTAAAACATTCTTCCATAGCAGAGATGAAATATTCCTCTTGGAAACGCCTTTCATAGTTCGCATTATGACAGCTTTAAAGCTAAAAATCGACTTTTATGAGCCTTGACCCAAAGGTTTTGTCTTGAATATTGATTGTGTCAGCGAGTAGTGTGTAATTAAGTCGAGTGATTCTATACATGCAACCTGTGTGCTAAACTCACGCTTAAATGTTAAGATGCTCTCTGTGTCTAACATAATAATGCGTTTAGGGTGCACATGGGGCTGCCCAGATTCTATAGTGCATCAAGGATGTTCGCGACGTTGCGAGTCACCTGCTTCTAGTCCACTATGCACAAAAGATGCGGTCCATGTTGCCCATGACTCCGAGGCAGGACCAACAGCATTTTAAGGACGATTGCCAGTAGGCTAGATTGTAGGTCTGTGAGCCGTCTGTCTCTACTGGAATGGTACAGCGATGACCCACATCACGTTATTTTAGAAATAACTTTAGGCTAAGTACTAACATAGTTAAACGTAACATCACGCCTGTAATACCCGATGAGATAGGCAGAGGAATATAGTACACTCTCACGTAACACCAGTTACGTTTACGTCCCAATATAGAATAGGTAGTGTCTCTATTGCTATACACCGGGCACATA
>DVPD01000626.1:0-10836 GCA_018237605.1 Apyrrothrix (Melanopyge) sp. n. Burns01
TATAGGCGAGATATGCGGACCACAGGCGAATAGTGACCAAGATTAGTTTTGCAAAGTTTAGGTACAAATGGCTTGCACTTATGTCGTGAGATTATTACCGGAACTTTAAAATTAAATTTATTAAAAAAAACACGACTAAAACAAGAAACTTATCTGAAATTAATAAGGAAAGCGAAAGGATAAAGAAGTACTTAGGAACATGAACAAAGACAGAGGCTTTTTTGCTAAATATTGAATTTGTTTTGAACGAGAAAAGAGAAAAAAGTTTTCCTTATAAACAGCGTTATTAATTGCAACGTGCAACACCCTTGGCAAGGATAGTTGCGATTGTTGGTGTCCCTTTGTGAGAGACCCGCATAGTTGATATAAAGCAAAATAATCGGAGCACATACTTCATGTTTGCTTTAAAATTTTTATGGTTTATAATAAAAGTTACTGCGAAAAGTAAGAGCAAGGTGTAAGCACCAGCTGATTCCAGGACACGACATTAACTGGGCAACACAAAAGGCTGATGACGATAATTTAAACAAAAAATATAAAAAAGGACTCTTTAATTATTATTACATCAATAATCTTATTCAATAATAGATATGTATTTAAATATATTCCTACTTGCATTTATCATGATTGAGGGATTATCGTATTTAAAAAACAAGGATGTTATTCAGAGCATGACGAACCACTGAACATTGACTTCAATGCATTTTAATGAGTACTAATGGAAAACTGAAATATTTTTAGTTATTATCAATGTCAAAAAGTTAACGTTTGCATGAATATTGTATCTATTTCATGTAAAGTAATTACATCTATAAACCTGTGATATTCGAATCAGTATTTTCTTATTTAGCTTTGTCTATGTCATAGTTAGTATTTTATGTAGAAATATGAATTACCGTAATATACTAGTTAAGTGATTTTGATGTGACTAACATACGTGGATGTTTTCACTCGTCAAATATGTTTCGCGCAGGTGCTCACGAAGGACTCGGTAACTGTATCGGTTGACGCAGTGGTGTACTATCGCGTGCACAACGCCACCATCTCTATCGCTAACGTCGAGAACGCTCACCACTCCACCCGTCTCTTGGCCCAAACGACCCTGCGCAACATGATGGGAACCCGACCTCTGCATGAGATCCTGAGCGAGCGCGAGACCATTTCCGAAAACATGCAAGTCTTTCTGGATGAAGCTACTGAGGCCTGGGGGATTAAGGTGGAGCGTGTTGAGATGTATGTACCATTTATGTTTCTCTTTTTTTCTTTCACTTCTTTCCTTCGGAGGTATTCGAGGTGTGCTGTGACGTGGGAGTCTTCGAACGTAGTGTCGAAAAGTTCCTTTAAGACTGGTAACGTATTGGTGATTCTTGAAACGTTGCACATGTCCCACGTACTACCAGGTGGACGCTGTGTCAAAATAAAACTCTCATCTTACTTTGGTTTTTGTGTATTCTCCTTTAGTTCTCGTCTGGAGCGAAATAATATCTACACTCTAGCTTATTATTGTACCAAGTAGTATTTCAGATCTATAAAATTTTCAGTCGCATCGACCTATTTAATACACATATGAATGACATTGTATTGAAAACAAAGTATTTTGATTGTAAAATATTTTCTCATTATAATCAACAAATTTAACAATTATCTATTCAAATGTCATAATTTAATCAGCGATGTGGTAATTATTTCGAGTCATTGAAATATTCATATATCCATTTGTATGTTTCACTGGTATGCCTGCCACATATGTACGTACGCGGGCTAAAAACATTTCATACTTAATCGAATAAACAGACGAAATTTTGTGTGCATTCGTTCGATGAAGCTCATAACATATTTCTGCTTGTGTTAAAAACGTGAATCAGTCTTATGGTAACTACATAAGATCCATTTTACTCTAGCTACGTAGGAACCAAGTTTGAAAATTGCTTTGTGGTGAAGTTTAAATATGGGGCGCCGGCGGCCGGGTTATGAACATGTTATTAGGGAATTAATAATTTCGACCTTCAACGCTTAAAACCCCGCCTTTGCTAGTTAAAAATAGACTAAACAAATGTCTTTGCATCCCCAACTTGTAATGACTTCCGATAATCAATAAACATATTTCATACGTACGAGCCATATGCACTAATGGCTACCGGTAATTACTGGCATATTTTTTGTAGTAAGTGCTTTATTCTTTTGAACGTATTACATCATAATTGTTTTTATTCAACCGTGACGGATATGTAGCGGTAATAATAAGGATATAGTTTTGAAAAATCAATGGAGTAAGTTAATAATTTCTTTGGTTGTAAACGTGTGTTAATAATAGGCTTTTGTCTATTAAATTGTCTCGTTTAATCTATGGGTGAACAACTTTAAGCTGCTGGTACTCTGCATCTCTCTTACACAGAAATAATTTGATAACCAATTAAAATGAGTAAATATACTCCTATATTATAATGGTATCAGTAACAATAACAATATTATTTATTACATTGATACATATGAATAGGCATTTTCTAGGCACGCGTGCTACACTCGCAATTGGTTGTATCTCGTTTTTCTTCATTTGAACCTACAGCTAAGCTTCTGCCTATTACTATTTAAAAAAACAAAAATCATAAAAAACATAATATGGAACATTGTAATAAAATGTTTATTCCATTATTTTTGTTCTTGAAATTGAATCAGAGTTGGAGCGTTTCCGCTATCGACCGGCCACTTCCGATTGATTGAAGAGCGGGAAAACCGTCTGTGAAGGGTTTGAAAGATAATGACACTCACAATTGTTTTGTTACACACCAAACGTATAATTTTGTAAATCAAGTAATCATTTATTACCACATATAGCCGTTTATCATAGAATACATAGTTTTGCATTTTATTTCTACTTAGCTACCAGTTTTCTTATACCCAATGGTATAGAAATTTCAAAAAATATATCTAAAGAGCGTAATCAGCGAGCGGGCAGTAGTCACAAATTACCATTTGCCGCGACTGCTGGAACCGACCCTCGGATGGGACTGTAGCAATAGGTCTGTTAGTGTCAGTTAATCTAGTTAGAATAAGCTGTTATTAGTATATATTAGTATCGGTTAGTGTCCGTCCTATACGAGGCTGGTCACAGACTCTGCTACGCTTGAGGACTGAGATGGTAGCCACTGACATACGAGTATATGTCAACAGACAACCGCATGTTTTTTTTTTTGCTTAACGGTAGAAACTAGTGTACCTAGAGGTAGCACTTCCACGCGGGAACCAGATACATGTTCTACCACGAAAAGGTAACGAAAGGAACAGCGGTGGTACTTCTGCGGGTAAACCTGACTTAGAACGTTTTACAATCTACTTCGTTATATTATATAATATACAGCACATTACAGCACATATAAGCAACGGTAAACTATGTACTCCACAGTTGGAATACATCGATTGCCGTTGTGTTTAGAGTAGAGTCAGAGACAGTACTCTCTAGTACCAATGCAATTTGTCAAGACCTATTTTTTTGCATTTCATTAACAACAGAAAGGACGTTCGTCTCCCCATCCAACTCCAACGTGCGATGGCAGCTGAAGCTGAAGCCGCTAGGGAGGCCCGTGCCAAGGTCATCGCAGCTGAGGGTGAACAGAAAGCCTCTCGTGCGCTCCGTGAAGCCTCCGAAGTGATTGGTGATAGCCCCGCTGCCCTGCAACTGCGCTACCTGCAGGTATTGCATCATTCGAAATATGAAAACCAATCTAGACAGTGCGTAGTAGCTATGTAGAGAGAGGGTAGACGGTTGTATAATTTAACCTACGTTAGATTACATTTAGATAAAGGTTTGAACTGTCAAAGTTTAAAAGCTCGTCAAAATAATATGTGCATAAGGAAGGTCTGGGTTTGATCAATTCGATATTATATGTTAGATTGAATTCTACTTTATAATTGACTTCCATCATATTTTAGAATGAACTTCCACCTCCTATTTCATGATGGGACGTAAACCGAACTAGGAAATCGGGGGAACATACTACACTCCTCTGTCTGTCTCATCGAGGACATACGAGGACATATTATGTTCTGTTAGGTATTGAAAGTAGTGAGCATCCGTTTAGGAACAATTAAACCTTCGACAATCTTATTTGAACTTCTAGCAAGTCCTAAAATAGTTGGTTTTGTAACAGAATATTTTGAAATAACTAGGCTATAAAAATCTCCTTGTGTTTTAAAACTATAAGCCCCTGTTTTAATTCCTCCTTTGTCCATTTATAATGGATAATTTTAACATCGTTATCCATCCATACCATCCATATCCATACCATCTTGAAACACGTGGTAAGAATATAAAATAACTAGGAGTAATAATATCCCTGTAAGGTCCACGACTAATAACTTCATATTTCTTAAAATTCCCTGAATTTATTTACAACGTGCTAGTGAAAAGACTTTCGTCTTTATATTATGCGTTTTTTAAATATTAATGTTCTTAAATTCTGTTGGTATTAAAATTACTACAGCTTATGTACCACCCACCCTCCAGGTATGAAACACACGGAAAAAAAACATTTTCCTTATTTAAACAACATATACTCGCAGCAGATAAATATCCGTCAGTTTTTAAATTTAGAATATCATGGCCTCAAAGATCCGTAGAGTTTGCAGAGGCTTGTATAGCCTCTTTATCTAACAAACCTTCTAATCCACGGCACCAAAGTTTATGGCGCAGGCGTATAACAGTAACAAATCGAACTTTGTCTATTCATAACTAGTATACCCTTAAATCCAATTTTCTGACAAAATAAAAATATAAAATAAGAAAAAACGTTAACGCTGATATCATTCTTCGGCACTAGCATGATATATGCGCGCCTTATCCTATTGGAAAACTTTGCTCTTGTGAAACATATCTCCATTGAATAGGGGCCAAATTACGTCTAAACGTACGGCAGGGTACTATCCACATCTTATAGACACCCCTCTGAACAGGAAGAAACGGTGCACTAATTATTCTCCGCTACAGACAGCGAAAGAGTGGTATTCCCTATCGGCATCTATTTTCCCTGATTCGTACAACCTGGAATTATTCAAGACCACAGTGAATGAGCACTTTCTATGCAAGCGTGCTATATACTGGACTGCATCCCGCTTTCAACAAACAGACAAACGCGAGACTGTTGCTAAAAAATAAAAATAAAATGTTATCTATTTGATGAAAAATTGTTATGAATAAAACATTGCTGATATTCCAAAATCAAATTGCTAATGTTTTAGGTCCAACTCTTAAACAACTTTTGATTACATTTTATGCTCGTAATTTTGACAGTTAAAATCAATTTAATACGATACTTTCTGCGCATGTACGCTACACACCTATATTGATTTTGATTATACACAGAGTAATGTAATCAATACTGTACAGTGAGTGAGCGAAGTTTATTTCTTCTAGTAAAGTAACAACTGGTACGGCAAATAATTTACAATTTTATTTTATTACCATATCATTACGCGTCGACGTGTCGGGCTCTCAATGAACATGGACAAGACTAGTCACGTTCAACAGTCACGTCATGCCGAGACTGATTACGGTCGATGGATCGACGATTGAATTTGTTCAGGGGTACGTTTATTTAGGGCAGACGATCAAGCTCGGTAAAAAATCTTCAGCCGAGAAATCGATAGACCTATTCAGTTGGACTGGGCATTACGAAGGATTCATCGAGTTTTCTCGTCGCCTTTACCACAGTGCCTTAAGACCAAAGTCTTCGACCAGTGCGTCCTGCCAGTTATGACATACGCTGCAAATGTGATCCCTGACCTTGGAACTAGTCTAAAAGCTGAAGGTAGCTCAATGTGCACTGTAGAGAGTTATGCTTGACCCGGGATATCGGGCAGACTGCGCCCTCGAGTAACCGACATAGCCCAAAAGATTAGCACGTTGAAGTTTCATTGGGCTGGTCACATTTCGCTGAACCAATGGCCGTTGGAGCAGATAATTCTAGAGTGGCTACCACAAACTGGCAGGCGTACTGTGAGGAGCTCCCTGTTCTGTTGAACCGATGATTTTAAGACGGCGTTTCGTACCGCTGCATGAGATCTGCGGAAGATCGAGTGTTGTAGCACACCCTGGGAAAGGCTTATGTATAGTAGTGGAACGGTAAAGGCTGATGTGATGATTATCACCATCATTACGACCCTTACAAGGTAGGCAGAGAGCACTGAGTACCAAACATCTCTATCTTATCCACATGATCGTTTTTCATACAAGCACGCCGGTTCTGAGACTTCTCAATCTATCATCCAGTATATTCTCTTACAACTAGTACTACTCTTAAACCTTTTTCCGTTAATTATCACTTTTATCAAAGCCTCCCAAATTTAACAAATACAGGTTTTCGCATCAAAGTATTCTTTAATATATTTTTTATAATAAATTAATTTTATTTTTATTATAAATATAAAGCATTATTATTATCGATTTAATACAATATTTATTTTCATACACCTCTGTTCCGTATCGCATTACTTCTATTATTGACTACCGTGCAAAGCTTGTCTGATAAAGTTCGCTTGTTAGCGACAAGACCGCCCTTATTGTGCTTTCCATTTCTTCATATTTGTATCGTATCTGTTTCTCTGTATTTTATGTACCTCATCTTGTTACTAACAATAGAAATAATACTTTTCAATTTGCTTAAGAAAAGAGTATATAATTTTAATAATATATGCTTTATCAGTGCGTACCATGTAATATGTGAAGAAATTGATAATTTTAACTTCGTATAGTCGTCGTCACTTTATAGATAGACCACTCTTATCAAATCACATGTACCTGCACAGGATGTTATGATGTCACACACACATACAAGCGCACACCGCGTGTTGCACGTACATACATACTCGTACATATGTTGCACGTACAGTTAGAATTCTCCAGGCCAACCCGACAATTAATTAACAAACACTAAAAAGTAGTTATTATTTGGGTGTCAACACAATCCCCGCTGTATCATCGTTAGTATCAAACTCCACTCCACAAACAAAACTATTGTTACACTCAGTTGATAAATTATTATGTCGTAATACGTAGAACAATACGTAGAACCTCTCATTTGATGATTGTAAACAAAACCTACTTTTGAAAAACTTTGTATGTAGGATACTGTGTATGTAGGATACCTACGTAACAGTGACTCCTACATAATTAAAGCACTGCTAATTCTCACTTTTTTTTTCTTTCTAATTTCTTTCAAGAATTTCCTGCTCAAGTGTTTATCAGTTTATTTACATAAATCATAAAAATATACTTTTTAAGTACACATTTTGCGTGCAGAAATTACCCGACCTATATTAAGGTCGGATTTGCAGATCCGTTTTTCCCACCATTTTTGCCGATCTGCGTTACAGATTTCAGTTATTCTTTATTTCAGAATACCGATTATTTCTTTAAATACACAAAGTCATGACTATAATTTAAAAAAAGTCGAATTAAAACCAGATTTAAAACGAACTCATTTGTCCGCCATCCCCATTATCATCGTTCACCCATCGACTCAAATGACCGAACATCCGTAAGCAGAATTGCAAACAGCATTACAAAGATTGTTGGCAGATTATGCAGCAACTGTCGTAAGCGTGTACACATTTATTGACTTAACTAAAACTTACCACGTTTTCCAGACTCTGAACACCATATCTGCTGAGAAGAACTCCACTATCGTTTTCCCGCTGCCCATTGATCTTGTCACCTACTTCTTGAAAGCGAAGCAAGCTGAATCACCTTAAACATCAGACGGCGAGGACCCGGCAACAAAACATGACGACGACCGCGCGATCTATGTGACTACGATTTATGGATATATAATAATCACGTTTGAATGATATGAAAAAAAGCAAAAAAAAATTATTAGCACTTAATCATATTACTAAGCTTAGAATACCGAGCGTGGATACAACGGGTTGAAAACATTTTTAAAATTCATTTAACTTGTTTTATCTAATTCAGCAGTAAGTTTTCAGAACGGTAATATATAAAAGTTCGTGAAATTTTGACATAGGATTAAAGTTTTCACTTCGAGTACAGTACAACTAGCAGTTGTTTCAGTTTTCGTATTGTACGAAGCTCGTATTGTACAAGCTACGATTTCATTTAACGAACAGAGCTCATTAACACATTTTTATAGATATCAATTGCATGAAATTTTCTCTCGTACGCACGTAATTGACGTTTTTGCTATATGAAGTAATATATACGCATGTTTAAGAAGAGAATAAATATATAATATACATAGAAGCTCGCCATGGACCACAATGAACCATCGCGAACCATGGCGTTGAGAGATTCAGCCAATCAGTAAAAACACAGTACCTCCTTATTGTCCTGAAAAAAAATCGCCAATGCAACCGGGACTCGCGACGCAAATTGGGCGCTATGCAAAATTTAAATAATATGGGAACAGCTATTTTTATTTTCGTTTACATCCAATATTACTTTAGTCTTAGTTCCTGCCATTTAATGTGCTGCTGTTTTCAACGTTGAACCAAAATCTACACATGTTGAAACATTTTGTCATCGTAGCATGTATGGATAAACACGAACAATTTGTTCAGTCCACAACTAGTCCAGCCGACGCGTACACATTACCGGCACATTCCGTAGTCAAGCACACCTCACGTTACTAGTAAAATCAATAACTAACCCCAGTTAAACAGCTGTTAGAATACACGCAAAAAAATGTAGAGATATTATATTATAAAAAATAGGATTATAATGTTTGTTAATATATGAAAATCTGTATTATAAAGACAGATCAATCCAAAGACGCTTTACGATTTAAATGTAGTGACGTAGATTCAGAAATTCTATATATGTAATTGTAGTACTGTTCTTTTATTTTAAAAAAATAAATCTAAATAGCTTTATGTAGGAACGTAGAAAGACATATAGTAAAATAGGGCGTAACTGAGGTTATGAGGCATGACTTTATAGCCAGGAAAAATTGAAAGTTCCGGAAAATATATTGCCACTTCTGAATATAATATTACCGAGAGTCTACGAGGAATCTTGCGCAATTCAAAATATGGCATCTAAGTAATCTAAGTGTTTACATTTGTCTTAATCGAAAATATTTACAATGTATTTCAGATGATTCCAAGTTATATGTGCACGAGTGCTCAACAGCGTTTGACTTTTTTTATTTGAAAAAGTATGATAATCATACTATCTATCTATCTGCCTACTCCGTAAGGGACCTGGCGTGAGGATATGTATGTACGTATGAAAATCACTGTCTCGTTGCAAGCGTCAAAAAGTGATCTCGTAAAACAATTAGTGAAAAATATTTATGACAAGTCAATTCACGACGTACTTGTCATGTGCTTGGTTACCAATCAAACCACGCTTTAGTCGGTAGAAATGTTCGGTTCGAATTAAAATTGCGCAGTTAAATGATAAAATCAGTTATAGAGACACGTCTCTAAAAATCAATTTGATCAATGGCCTGTAGTAATTTAAATGAACTTAACTATATCAAAATATTCAGTATACCCCATAGTATTGTGACTATAGTATAGACATATATCATTGTCAAAAATTTCAAACTAATTTAACTAATGACTAATAAATCCAGTAATGTATTTAATACATTATGAGCAATGTTAATAATGACTTTACTCAAACAGTTGTTGTTGTTAGACAAAATTATATACGCTAAACAGATGTTACTTCTAATAGGTACATCACACAATCACGGTAATTGGTAACAAATGTACTTATGTAAACGTTTAGATAACACTATATACGAGTAGCGTTCAATTTTAAATCTCGCGTGCTTTATGCTTTATTGCTTATATGAAATAAACATAGTGCAGCAAAAAAGTGTTTTATTTGTACACCCAAATCCAGACCGATTGAAAATAATCCGTGGCTGTCCTGACTTCCGAATGTGCGAATCATGTATGTAGGTAGTTAGGATAAGGGTCTAAATACTTCAGGAATATTTATTTTTATTTTTAATAACTCCATAATTGCAACTATTAGTTTCGTATTATATTTTCATATTTCGTATTATTCGTAACTCTATAATTAGTTAATAAAAATTATTGAAATTAAAACTCTTCGAAAATAAGCTTTTCTGGGTTATGGTTAAATTAATATTTATTGAGAATTGTTATCGATAGTTCTCGAATGTACCATCACAGTAATTGATGTTAAATAGGACTTAAATAAGGCAAGACTTAAGGTGTTAAATAAGACATCCCATTAGATCGGTCAGTGATATGGACAGCAACGACTATTTAGTGTCTTACATACAGGTCAGCTGTGCTTTATCCCTATCTATATTATATATAAATAAAAATGAATCAGCGAAATGTATCTATACGCATAACTTCAGAATGACTACACCAAATTAGATTTTTGAAGTGAAAACTTCTTTAGGCGCGTTGAGCGTTTTGGTAGAGGGTAAAATCCTCGGTTCGCGTCACCGACATGCTAATGATAATAGTATGTGACGCGTTGTACATTAAGTATTAGAGTGTAGTTATATACATAAGTAAAGTTAAATTGACCACGTGGGAAGTTCAACTTGTGTGTACTGGATTTTGTTTATTTAAGTGAATTTTTAATTTGACTATTATTGTAATTATTTAATTGAAGGATTACTGTTTATTTATTGAATTTAAATTCATTGACTTCAGTATAAAAGTGAGTATGAAACATATTAATATTTTTATACAGATAAATGAATAATGAAAACAACGAATATATTTTTAAACATTTTTAATATTTGTACGAATATTTGTATTTAAAATTTAGCATTATTCATTTTAATTATGTTTTTAATATTTAACCTCTTCATCATGAAATGAGTATTA
>DVPD01000627.1:0-10832 GCA_018237605.1 Apyrrothrix (Melanopyge) sp. n. Burns01
TAATTTTAAGAAAAGCAATTTTGATGTTTATATTTAAATGATTTGTTTTAGAATCGTTATTGTGTGATGAGTAAAACTAATCTTTGTCTTCTGATTATGAATGTGGTAGGGATGAATAACATATTTGAAACTGTATGGTAATTTAATAAAATTCGTGATCAATAGTAATATATTGTAATTGAGTGTCTATTAATATCCACAATAGCTGTTGTTTATTTATTCTAGATAAAAAGTAGTTTTGAGACTATACGGCTTCGACAAACTTTATGGCGAGTTTGTACTGAAATAAATAAAGATGGAATGTTCTAGTGTAAGTAATCGCATTTTATCCTCGTCAGTAGCCTTAGCCAGCACAAACTATAATCGACGATAGCAGGGCTTGTTGCGCCGAGTTTATTTTTTTAATATTGAAATATTTAGTTTAAAGTTAATGTTTATTCCGGGATACTGAGAACCGTGGTTAAAAAGAAGGAATGACGATTCGGTCGGTACGTTCTGTTTTATAACTTCTCTTACGCAAAGTTGGATTACTTGATATTGAATTCACGTAGGAAGTTTTACATAAAGCATGTGTTAGTTCTCATTTCTAACTACATATATACAGGCGGTGTAGAAAATTGTGACGGTCTTTTGATTAAATTACTTTAGCAGCGTGTAATGCAACGCAGCACTCAGTGTAACACATTAGGAGGATTGTATGGATTACTTGTAGGCGTCAGTGGTGCGAATTATTGTTGTATTATTCACTCGCTCTAAAGTTTGTCATTATCGAGTTGAAATCGGCAAATCCCGGTCACCGGTGGGAGATATCGCCTTTATTGATAAGCAATAATTAATATTATAAGGAATTGAAGATAAACAAATGTCTTGATAGTGCACTGCGCTCCTAGCGAGCGAGTAATGTCGGTATGGTTAGTGTAAGGAGGATATCCTCGATTGTCACTCACGATACATTGCATTATACATCAGCTTTCCTGTTTTTTTATCTTACGAATTGATTGACCAATTTGATGTCAGTATTAAACTTTATTGGAATACTTTAAATATCTCTCCATACCAATACACTGGACAAAATTTAGTTAGGCATTAAATAAAATTACATATCATTTAACTTTATATTCTAATTTTCGTCCATCTCCCGGTAGCCTGACGGTACGGCCGTAATGCCATTATGGCAATTATTTTTCCAACTGCATATGTCAACTTTCAGTAAGACATATTGGGTTAGTGACAATATTTAGAACTGTTTTGTTGCCATATATTTAATTTTTGCGACTTTTTTATAATAAATTGTTCTGTCATTCTGTGCACTGTGACTGTCAATCACTATTACACTGTATTAATTGGCAAATATTATAACTAGTACTTTTTATTCGGTCTGTTATTGACGCTACCGATGAAATATTTTTGCCGTTACCGTGGCTAGATTGATTTTGAAGTCAGAAACCTGGCGCTGGTCGCCCACTTCTGAGCTGATTGACAATGACCAAAGTTTATGACATATCGTTTCAAATTTGGCTTCAAAATAGATATGTGACATTTATTATTTACCAGAGTGTGTGTGTTAGATTACCTCTAATTTACTCGTCACGGCGTTGTCTGTATTTTTACTTACGTAGTATATATTAATATAAAGGTCAATTTTTCATGTTTCCATAGAATATCTTATTATATTATTTAGATACCTGCTTACTTTACAATATCATCAGCCTTTTGCACTCCATCAGAAGTCGTTAGCAAAGTGAATTCTGAACTTCAGAAAAGTTAAATGACGCATTAATTTAAGGTAAATTTTGAATTACTAAAATTTAAATTTCAATTACATGATGCTTATATCATTCGAAGTTATCTAACTATTGGCGCTTCGGTCATCGCAAACCGCGAACTAAGAGGCTTATGAATTTCTTTATTAAATAGTGCGATCTCTTGTCGCAAACTAAGTAACTGTTATATTTACGTTATAAGTCGCGGTTCCTCCACTCTCGTGTGGCCGAAGCGCGCTAACGTTTTTCGAACACCGAAGTTTTGTGCAGTGTGAATCATTGTACAGTTTTAATACCTAAAGATTAAGAGGATATCAAGAAAGCAATAACGGTAAATTGGATTAATCGATTATATATGTGCAGATGATTTAAAGACGTGTACATATTTATTCAGAGTTAATAAAGTATAATAAATATGACCCTATCTTGTATTATTTTTTTCCCTCGAGCATACATATCAACGTTCTCTTTCATAGTGACATAAGTTTATTGAATGAAGTTTTTGTAAATGTCTGTGCCAGGTTTTGTGTGTTTTTAACTAATGTTTTCTGGGGTACAAGGAATTTTCATCGTACTACACTAGAAAAAAAATTTGAGAGTACACATCTACGGAGAAAATTTATTAAAATGTTGAAATGCAGCATAAATGTATATTATTATAAATAACCAAAAATTTTATATCATATAAATAATACAATAATTGCTGACATGAAATATAAACATACATAAACAGCTTTTTTTGTGAACGTTAAAAAATAAATGACTCACCAGTTAGAAGAACTAAAAATTTAAAACGTATTTTATCTTGAAAACCTATTTTCTCATTAGTTTTAATTTAATAGACACGTAATAATCGAGCACCTCGTTTTTGCAGTTCCTACAAAACTATTTGTTAGCTCATGGTAAATAAACTGTTTTTAGCTTTGAAACTAAGGCATAACCGAATTCGCAGAAAGTTACCTAATCGCTTACGCTGATATGTAACAAGGATAAACTTAACATATAAGTAATCATAACAAAAGTATTCATAAAATAAAGTAATGAAGATGTTCAGTTGCACTCATTCTTTTTTGACGACGCCGTATTGTCACTGATATCTCCAAACACTTGTTTTAATTCGTAGCCTAACTTTGTAGTCAACGAATCAAATTTTGATGGCAATTGTCCTAAATGTTTATTTTTGTACGTAATTGAGACACAATAAAAGTTTTATTTGAAAACATTTTTAAGTACTTAGCTATTTTATAACAACATTCTAGAAAACGGAGCAATTGGTACAAGGTCAATTGTTGTGTTGCGTTGCTTTGCATACTGTGTTGCGTTTTTCAGAAAACAACTAAATAAATGTCTCAATGATTGCAAGCAGTGTGGAATTGCAATAGTTAATTGTACTACCTCATCGCGTCGCTTACTTAAACTAGGTGCTCAATTAATAAATCGTGAACCGATTACCGTTACAGATAAATATTAAACCACACATACATTTAAAGAGGATTATAATATTATAATTGAATCTACTTCAACATTTAATTTTTAAAAGACAGAATTTAAACATAACAGCACCGTCGTCGCTGAGCACGTCTGTTGCATCTTGAGGCTACATGGTTTGCAAATTTCCGCTAGTCCAAAAATTTTTAATTTATTACTTCGCAATGTCCATTCTCCCGGCACTTCGTCACTATTTTATGTAAATGTAACATCACGCCTGTAATCCCCGAAGAGATAGGCAGACCAACTCTGATGTTTCACCAGTTTAGTTTACGTCCAATTATGGAATACGAGGTATTGCCGTATTGCCATATTCTGGGTACAAATCCAGACTCCGAGCCATCAGTGGAAATTTTATTTAGAAAAATCCAATAGTACCGGACACGAGATTTAAACCCGGGACAGTTTCGACACTCTTGATCGGCAGTGGCGCTTGCAATGACCAACGAGGCCGTCACTGCCTTAAAGACTTATGGCGAATCTGCTGCTCTCTGAGACGGCGGCGACGGTACTGTCTACCTGCATTTACTACACACAAAGATTTGCAAAGATAGATTTAGTGCATCATTTTATTACAGAATGTGTGTAAAGAAATTCAATAACATTTATAATAACCAAAGGGTTATCTAAAGGGACATTCTAAAACGTATACATATATCTAATATTGTAGTTAAAAAAAATTGTGTACGGTTTTAGAAAAACATTTTCGGATTTCGCGCTAAGTTTACATTGATTAACTTTTTATAAAACAATCGTTCTATGGCGGAAGGTGTAATTTATGATGGATATTTGTTTGATAGTATAGACTTGTGTAACTATATCCCGTACAGGTAGAACTTAGGGACATAAGATTACATTATGCTTATAATTAATAAACTTACTAAAACCTACAAGAAACACGAAGCGTACATTGTTAAGCATAGACGAAAACAACTAATCATTACATTAAGATGTCAAAAACACATCGATAATACTGCTCAAAATATATAATGCTCAAAATATTGGTTGATATTCGTATACGATTAAATAGGTGTTTAGGTACATCTTGAATAACAAAGACAATTTAAATACACAATACACTTTCACATAAGAAGTTATTTAAATAAATCATGTTTTAAATGTGGACTACTTAATATAACCACAGGTGCTGTGAAGAAAAGTGTGCAATATTCCTTATAATATTAAAATTTATCGTAAAATATAAAAACGGCTTTTTGCTATATGTAAAATAGAAAGTTGGAAGTACAAATAACTGTAGAGAATATAGAAAATATATAGGTACACGTATCGAAACGGTAAGCTGAGAAAATTATCTAACAATGATTACTCTGCAAATCGTAATCATATTCAAGTGGAATGCCTCAAATTATATTACGACGTAGCCAACATTTTGGTAATATTTTGAGGCAATAGGGGGTAATGGGTAATGTAGGCAACCAGAAGATGAAGAATGTTGAGAGTCCAGTAATTTTCTAATCTTATATTTAGGCCCCTTTACACATTTATACTGAGATATACCTACTAGAGAAAAATTAAAATGTCAAAAACATTATTACAATTTTAAATTAGTTGGAACGTATTTATATTGGTGTTGACTATAACGATTAGGTTATAAATTGTATTGAGTACTAATACATTATTACCACTGTTATTATTGTTGGACGTTATAGATAATGTTCGAAGTTGTTGGATGCATCGTAACTGTTCAGTTTTTATTTATGAAATTATTTCGTGATTTTAGGATTTTTTTTATCATTTTTACTATTTCGATTTGTTTTGTATTAGATGATTTTACTAGAATTTTACTTACTTAGACCGCACCAGTCCGAACGTATTTCAATAAAGCTTGTTAAGCCCCGTACATATTTTTTGTTTCTGATCGCCAAAAGTATTTGTACTGATTGATTAAATTACAGAGGACATGTTTTTTCTCGTTGGTTTAAGCAGAACTATGGAGTAGGATTATGAATACTAACCGTTACGTCAGCCAATAAAAAATAGTTCCTTGGAGCAACCAACCCATTACCCCTATTGGCTACGTCTCTTTACGCCTCTTTTTGGCCATTCTATGTAACCGCACGAATATTTAGCAGTGACCAAGTTAACTGTGAAGCAAGCTTCTACACCTCAGCGTTGAATGCCCTGAGTGAGGAAACAGTTTAGACGTTTTAGGTCCAGGCCCAGGTAGTACCATCTCATAGCCTTTAGATAGCGACCGTCTTGATTGTACTTTTGCGTTAACTACAACTATTAAACCGTCTTCATTAATCGTTCGGCCAGTGTTAAACTGCATGATATGTCTGTCGCTTCAGTGTATTCGTGGCTGGAAAAAGTTACTACGAGACATGCCTACAGAGAGGCGTGTTATTGTACTTGACAATGTTTGGACACTGCTTTATGTATCATCAAAATTGATACGATTACATAGATTAATGTGCGCTTAAATAATATAAAAAGCAAGAACCTTTAACAGGTTTTCTTTACGCGTTTGAGCAAATTTAAACATTTACTTGTTATGTTAGATCGTTATTAATATAATAATAAATATTTTAATTCAAACAACTGCTTTTAGCAACTTAAGGTAGTAATTATTTGCGTTATATCATTGTAGTATGGTTGAATCGTAATATTATCCACAATGATATTACTTTCTTCAAGCAAAAGTGTTATTACATTCTTCTCGATATTAATAATATTTTACAAGATGACCGGAACCTCTGATTGAATGTTTAATATATGTATTTCTGATAACAGCACCGGTTTTACATTGGATTTCCCTTTTTTAAGATAATGACAAACGGGCAAGCTACAGTCACATGGAAAAGGATTATTAGTACCAGTTCAATCAGTTTTAACTTAGTAGTATATTAGAATGGGTTTAGCTACTATTCGTTAGAAGGTATTCGTCATATACTTCTTTCTCTTCTCTACATTGTGAGGACTAAGACGGTTGCCTCTATTATACACGTGCAACGGCACCACACCCCCACCACTGGCCCGAGTATTAATTCTTTTAAAAACAACGTTAATTCATGTTACTTTTAGTTGTGATATTGATCCGGCTTACACCAACAACGTTTGGACAAATACGGTTCAGAACGATATGTTGTCATACGCACAAGTGAAACACGTGCGGGTTCATGTCAAGTGTTGGACACATCCATTCATTCGGTGGGAACTATTCACTCATAGGTATTTTTAACATTAACTAGTCATATTCTAAGTAGTCGTTTAATTTGTGACGTGGGTTAATTATCTTAAAGTTTCCCAAATCGTGCAGCAAAACTTTGGAAGTGAACGGAAAATTTTCCCTCTTATATTCAGAATGTCTAAAATATGTAGTTGACAAAGTTTTTCTATTTTCAAATTAGCTTATTTCTGTGATTATTTGCGAAGTTGATATTACTTCATGTTTGGCACATTTACGATTGACTTTGACCAGGTTTACTCGTATGTCTGTTAGTATACTCTGGCCGTTACTTGAGTATTAATTATAACCGTCCCCTTCTTGTTTGAACTTCCATCAAACGTTTTGTGTGTGTTTTTCATTTATTTATTATTCTAAACACATAGTGAGATTCATAATATATAGTGCAAATTTGATGAATGTTGTGCCATAAGCAAATTATGGGGTGTCGTTTTAATGATTTTTTATGGATGTTTTGCGTCGTATGTTAATTTATGTAATGGCAATTCTGGCATACGTATCAAATTAAATAATAATATGATTGCAAAGTGAATGAATGTTGTGCCGTAAGCAAATTATGGGGTGTCGTTGAAATGATTTTTAATTGATGTTCTGCGTCGCATTTTAATTTATGTAAAGACAATTTTGGCATATGAATCTAAATAAATAATAATATGGAGTGGTAAGTGGATGAATGTTGTACCGCAAGCAAATTATGGGGTGTCGTTAATGAGTTCTTATGGATGTTTTATGTCGCATGGTAATTTATGTAATGACAATTTTGGCATACGTATCTAATTAAATAATAATATAGAATGCAAAGTGGATGAATGTTGTGCCGTAAGCAAGTTATGTGGTGTCGTTTTAATGATTTTTTATTGATTTTTTGCGTCGTATGTTATTACATAAATTAATGAGAATTTTCAATAAATTAAATAATGATTAAATGTAAAATGCATAATGGTAAATTACGTGTATTTGACTACCTACGTGATGACGTTATAATGACAAGGTTGAAAAGGAGACCATATAATACCCACCCACCCTCCGACCCACCCAGCTATCTGCAGACGCAGTTAGCTATAGTTGTTAAATATACAGGGTATAAAATCCAAGTAGTCTCATGTTGGAATAGTGGAGCTGCCTTTATGTCACAACACATGGGGCTCATTTAATTAGGATCGTATTGCGTTTTATGGCCAGCTCGGCTCCACTACAAGGATATGGTCTCCCTAGATGCTCTCTGTAGTTACCATTTATTATTTAGGCAATCTGATTCAGTGGTAGTTTTATAATTTTGAGCTTTGATACATGAGTATATTTTGTTTTCTAACAGGGGTTGATGAGATATGACAAAATATGAACGTGAAACTAATATGACGAATAATCCGATTTAAGCTCCAAGTAACCTCTTCACTGTGTATCCGGGAACAGAGTACATCATCAGCAGAATCATGATCGCCAGCATGACCACGAAGACAGCCTTAATGATGGTCCACTTGTAGTTGTGCCACATGATGTAACGGAGAGACTTCAGCGGGTTTAAGAACCACAAGAACGATGAATCGGGGCGACTGTGTAAGAACGATTAACTCGATAAAAATAACAGTGTTAAAATTTAACTTGGTACTAGTTACTATTGCAAAAATTTGAAATAATGGAAATAAATTATAGCTCATGTTTAGCGGTACCTCATGTTTAAAAACTTGTAAAATGTTAAATATATATAATTTAAATATTAAACTGAAATACTTATGTGTGCTTACATTGGCTTTTCAAGAGGATCCGGCTCGTTACGACCCAACCCAGCGGGTACTTTATCTGCTTCTTCTCGAGTCAAAAGATGTATTTCAGCTTCAACTTTGCCTGTAAGTTCCATTTCTTCGGTGTCTCGTTTTATGTAGAATGGCCACCAGCCTTTCACTCTCTTTTGTTTGAACAAGTTAACCATAGGCACGGTGCCATCATTACGGAGCATATCTAAGGTGCACAATTTAGATGTCTTGGCTCCACGAGGGAATCGATTCAGGTCTAAAGTGAAAGCTCCTGTAAACATATAAATCATTCATAAGAAAATAGCAACTTAATTAAAGGAGTCACATAATTTTAATCATTAAAATATGTACGAAAATTCTTTTTCATGGCGTATTTGTGTGTACGGGCTCATCGTGAACTCACCAAGGAAATCATCAGCGGAGAAATGATCAGCATCCCATACTTGCAATTCGAGACGTGCTGGAATTTTAGATTCGCTCTCGTCCCAAGAGAACACCGATTCTTTACGAGTAATCACAATGCGTTCTTCGGCTTCCAAGTAATCGAAAGGAAACACGAAACGCCAGTTGAAATTTCCTTCGCCGGTCAATGAACGATAGTGGATGTCCGTGGATTGGCAATCTTCAGGGCCCTTCAGCCAACTAGTAAAAGCACAAACCATTATAATCCTTACTAAATGATCAATCAGTAAAATTCAGTATTACCTAGTAAATTAGATGGACAGAACACTATAACTGTGTTAGTTTTCTTACATATAGTTTAGTCATTGATCACAGGCAAAAGAGGTTTTAAGAACAGTAAAACAGATAGCAATAAATTATAAGTACAAGTGTACTCTTTACTATAAAAACCTATCTACTTACCCTTTCACATAAATATCGGACATTTTCTCTCCGTTAAAGAAAGCATCGTCTTCCAAAACAACATCATCTGTGTTCCAGATGATAACTCTTATTTCGTATGACTTGGGTTTCCGAGGCGATATATCTACGGGAGGACCCGGGAGTGGCATATCCATTGGGAACATGTCCACCCACATCTCCAAGCGGCCTTGTTCAATACCTAATAAAAGTGTTAATTGTTATATTATATAGTATTTAATATTCAATATAATTCACATAGAATATAATTCACATGGAGTATCAGGATTTGCCATTAACAGAAAAGATCAATAAAATATGCTGATTTCTATACCTGGTCTGTTTGGGTTGAACAGAGGTCTTGTCTCAACGTGTTCGGTTACAAGACGAGTACCTATACGCGGCACCTCTTGCCAGCGGTGCAATACATGGAGGGCCATTTGTTCCTCAATTGTGTCAGGGTCGCCGAAAAGCTCAACATCATCTATGGGTATGTTAAATACAGTGCGTCCGACTTTAATACGACTGAGTTCGTAAATTGGTGGATCCAATCTTCCCTCTTTGCAAAGTTTAGCCAAAATTTGACTTGGCTTCATGGAGTCACGCCAGCGGTTGTATCCCTGCCTGCAAAGATCAGAAAATTTATAAAGAATTACAAACATAGAATTAACGTTGAGGTTCAATAAACTGTCTTAAATACTTTTTAATACATTAGCTATAATTGCATCGGAAAGGATATTCCAATTAATATCACAAATACAAATTGTAAATACATACTCTTCATAGCGCAGTGGTAGGCCACATGTAGCCCTGTGGCGACTGTAGAAGCGATTTTCAAGATCGATTTTAGTTTCACCAATTAAATCATCAGTTCCCACTAGATCCCAGTCTACTACTTGAATAGTGAGCATTGAATCTTGTGGAAATGTCGCCTCAATTTCAAAACATTTTCCGAACACTGGATTTAATTGCTTGGAGACGTAATTATCACTATCAGAAATTCTCTTCGAACCCAATTGCAGAACCAAGTAAGGATCGGCTTTTCCATTTAAGTCCATGGGATGGAGATCGGTACCTTTGACAATGTATACTCTTACAAGAACATGTATGGGCTCGTTATTAGGCACGCCTTGGAAAAATCCATAATTAGGATCGAAGCCCATCACCGTATAGTCATCAATTCCTTTGGGTAGAGGCCACCTATATACCTTTACCGCACCCTAAAATGTCAACAAAATCATCATGCAGGAAAGATCCTACGCTAATGGTACATAAAATTAGTAAAAGGCCGGCAATTATTGCTTATTAAACTTAATAACTAAAACAATCTTTCTTAGTTCAACCTAGTTTGTCAAGTATGCTTTGACAAACTTACTATTTTATAGGCTTTTGACAAACTTACCATGACAAACATACAATTTTAGATAAGTTACTATCTTATTTTTATATAAAATAAATATTGACGAATGAATGAGTCGATGAATACATGAATCTGCCATCACAGATATATCCACATTACTCTAATAGCACTATATAATACGAGCGCTTCTATTAATTTAAAATTGCTTTAGTAAACATAAATTTCTGTATTTTCGTATGGGAATGAGATCTTTCCCGTAGCAAAAATTGTCACACGTACACAATAACGCTTTGTAATAAATACTATTAGCTTACCAAAACGTTGTCAAAATTTGTTCAATTCTATTTTATTTATACTAATAAAATAATTGGTCCTTATCGGTATAAGTACCTACGTAT
>DVPD01000628.1:0-10830 GCA_018237605.1 Apyrrothrix (Melanopyge) sp. n. Burns01
ACCCGGGATTTGAACCCAGGACCTCTCGATCGGCAGTCGCGCTTGCAACCAACAAAACCAAGGAGGCAGAATTTTATAACAAATCGTAAAATGGTTGTATCAAATTCAGACAACTTGACATTTGTTACAACAGTAAAAGGTGAATAATTATATTTTTAAGAGTAAAATATATGTTAGTGTAAGTATATCAAAACAAAAGTGAGCCCGCGGTGCGTTAGGAAAATCCATGTTGGAGGTTATTGCGGCATAGAAACATGGTGCGGTGACCAACGAAATTACACATTCTAGAAATTTCCTTTTTTTGTAATAAATTAGTAATTATATCGCCCTATAAATCTACAAACCGCATGCAACGAAGCACGTAAGCCGAATAGCCATTTATAAAATATTTTATTAATACCCTTCTTACACCGCGGCGAAGAGGGAAAGTAACGAGGCGCCCGAAAAAAAATTGAGCGGGTTATTCTTGCTATACGTCACAAAACAGACGGGGATAGCGTGCGTCGGGAAAAATCGAATCCGCGTTTAAAATGAACCACCCCCATTATCCAATTTATAGGAATAAACCATTTGAAATTCGCAATGTGGCGATAAATCGTAGTACGTAAAATTATTTACTATTATTGTTATATCATCGCGCCATGTCCCTTAGGGAGTAGACAAAAAGTACCGAGTGTCATATATTTATAATATTTTCCATGTTAAGCCTATGGACGCTTTTTAAATGACGTCATTATTAAAAAGTGATCTAGCCATAATTAGACTAAAGCGGTTTCTTAATTATGACGTAATCGGAACTGAACAAGTGTAATACGTAATAATATGTACGTACCGTAACGTATAACTAACATTTGAATAAGCGACACTTGAAAGTACAAAGGCTATAACAACAAAAAAGTTAAACCTAGAGAACTACGGGATAAAATTAATCAATACTTTATACCGCAATAATTTATTCATGAACAGCCAGTGTGAAAATTGTAATCTTTTCTTCGTGGCGGCCATTTTGACGTGGTTGGGAATGCGGAAGATGGCGGCGAAACGCATAAGAGACAAAATGCAGTGTGACAGGAGTGTTTGTTTCGGGGTTCCGTGGAATGTGGGTCAGGGCGACGTCGGCCGTGTCGCGATAATGCGTCGAACCATTACTCCAGCGTCGAGGGAACGATCCGACATGCTAACTTAATTTATTAGTCTTGTATTTGAAATACTTTTCGCCGAGTCGAGGTGACGCAACGAATTAAAACACTAAAGCTCCATTTTTATCCTCTGCCCTGTTGCTCGGTCATTTTTACCACCCCTAAAGTAATAAATAATATTATGCTCGAAATACCTAGGTAATAGAATAATATAATAATGTACTTCATTTTAAATACGATTTAACAAAAAATGTGTAAAACAATATATAAATCAATTGGAGGTTGTTTAAATATATCAGTCAGTATTAGATAATATTCATAACAATATGTGAATGTAAACTGAATATACCTACTGTAATGAAGTCAATAGCACTCAAAGGTAAGCCTTTATTAGAAAGGATTCAATACTCTACTATCCATGTATATATGTACGTGATAGCTTTGTTTCAGTTCGTAGCTATGCAAATATACTAGAGACGAAAGGACAGTAAATGTTTAATGGGATTCCGATAGCTCACGAGCGAACCGACCACACGTCGTATCACCAAAACCCTCCACTATTCTCCACTCGAACAAATAGTTTACGTAATCAACGGATATTCGCTGAGGGCACGATACGGATCTACGCTTCCAGCAGCGTGAGCACCTAACTCCCACCGACTGGATATACAAGGATACAGTGTGATATTATCAGTGTGACAGGTTGAGATGGAGCAACACCTTGTTTTACTATTAAACTTCACATCGCGCTTGTATTCAACCGAAGGGGTAGGCAGAGGAGTGTAATGCAACCCCACCAGTTACTAGTTTTGTTATACGCTTCACCATGGAGAAGGGAGTGAGCCTATTACTATTAACCGGATAGAGATCAGGAATCTGTGGTATTAGAAGGAATTTTAAATTAGAAAAATCCATTAATACTTCGGACATGGTCCTGGGTTCAAATCGCGAGTCGAGTACTACTGGATTTTTCTAAAAATTGGAATTTCTGGTAGTGGCACGGTGTCTGGATCTGTGTCCGGTGTATGGCAATAGACTTACCACCTATTCCATATTGGGACGTAAACATAACTGGTGAAACGTGGGAGTGTACTACACTCCTCTGTCTACCTCCTCGGGGACTACAGGCATGATGTTACATTACTTTGTGCGTACACACATCCATAGACGTACATTGCGAAGTCTCCCACGAGACCTCGTTACGATTTGTTGGAGCTTTGATAAGTCCGAATCTAGCCAGGATATCACGCAAGAACATATGTTTAGTAAACTGTTATGTAATTTAATCGACACTTTGTGACTCGAGCACAAATGACACTACATACAATGAAAATACAGATAGTAAATAATGATAATCTCAATCAACGTTTATATTCTTTCAGTCAGAAAATATAAATTTCCATTGTTCAAAATGCTGCTCAAGTATGACTTGGCAATTTGACGACTCACAATTTATTTTTTGTCGATTAAAATTGATATAATGATCTACATAGATATGTATTAAAGTTAGTTAAAACATTACTGAAGCCGATCGTGTCGCGTCCGTCTTGTTTCGTAATGTTTATAGACGTTTCTTTACAAATAATATAAACATAAATAACTACTGAGTACTTAATATAGTTCTGAAAGAACCACCGCAACAGTGGAAACTTGTAAATAAGTTCTATCCTCCGTTCAGCAAAAATGTCTTGCAGTTAAACTATAATGACCTTCTTGCGTGAATGTCCAATTAAAATTTCGCTTCACTCATCTTCACTCATAGCGAACACGAAGTGTGTGTATAATAAGCCGCTACGTAAAAGACTATCGACAACAATGAGTCACTCAAGAGAAAGGATACTGTATCCCAAAGAAACAGCTGAGCGTAAGTCAGCAACTGAACGAGAGATAGTGCACGTTGCAGGATGCTTCAGTCTCCGCTCTTGTACAGCTACTATTATGCCGATTCAATTAAATAGGACGCGTTCATAGTGAAATGAATGGGTAAATACATTGAATGGATAGAAATTTACGTAAATAATAAAGTGATTGCATGAATGAACGAGAGATATTATTTTGGTACACGAATTAGTATATGTTAAGAAGTGCAGTAAGAGTAAAGATTATTGAAGAGATAATTGAAATAAAAGGTAATAGATGCATAGATGACAGAATTCTTTATTTTAAAGAAAGGAATAAGATTAAGCAGATTTCTCTTAATAAATGGTAACACAATCATACTTATAATAGATTTTAAACAAATATGTATTTTGTTTTTTAATTGTTGTAAGTTATACACCGGCTCTGTTTAACCTACTGCTTGCTTTGCTGCAAGCAAACAAAACAAAATATAAAACGGTTAAAATTTTAAATGTTTGTACGACCGCGTTGAGGGAAATGGTAGACATTAAATAGCTAAACCAAACGCGTTGAAAATTGCCCAAATTAACGAGGCAATCTGTTTACTACTTGAAAATTTAACTTCCCGAGCGTAAATATACAAACGCCGTGTTCACCATAATCACCGTCCCAAACAAGGATTACGTCCTAACATTGTTAGGGTTACCAAATTTAGAAATATTCCAGGATGAATTTGTTACTTTGCTAATATAAAAATTGACTCATTTATGTTTGTGAAACTATAAAACATAACGTATAATAACAATTCACAGAGCTTGTAATGAATATGATGGACAAAATTAATTTTTCTTGTGAGATTGTGTATGCCGGTGTAAAACTATTGTTTACAATATAACCTTAAAAACTGAAGTTTATCTAGTTTTAAGGAACAGATAAGCAATCCGCCTAATTATTGTCTAATCATAAACCTGTATTATTTAAAGTACGTACCTACTTATATACCTATTGACTTAAAGAGGAATCATTTATACTAAAATATATCTAATATATTGCAGATCGCAACACTAGGTTCTATCTGGGGTAAGCAGAGAGCACCGACCAAATATTTCTATCCTTACGGACCGAATTACTTCGTCTCGTTTCATACATGTTTTTTTACCATACAAATGACCACTTTCGTCCGCTCATTCAACCGTCGACAAGGCACTTAGCGTTTCTTAACAAAACATAAAATATTGTTTAAAGTACGCCAAAATTTATGCGTTTTATGAGCAGTCAAGTTTTTATCATGATAACCTGTCCCATATTTCACATTCAGTTAATTGAAGTACTTGTACTTTTCATTGTTACCGACTCTCAACGTCGGGTGTGCACTGAGGTGGCCGTGACTCCGTATCTTGGCTGCAAGCCATCGAGTTTTTATAAAGGAACATACTTAATTTCCTGATTTACTAGCTAACTAAAGCAAACGCGACATTGTTTTTAAAAATATTTTACAGTCTCCCGAAATTGTTATCTTCAAAAAGTTATGCAGCGCTTTAGGGGATGGATGTTTTGTCCTTTTCCATTGTAAAATTTACACGCTGAAATAGACTGAATACAGTATTTACGCTTATTCATCATCAACAAATGTTTTTTCGTTCTACTGCCGGATGCGGGTCTCCTGTCAGTATGAGAAGGGTTAAGGCAAAAGTGGCATTTGATTTTTTTATTCATCATCGTCATCACCGTCATCATTCGCAAATTCGCAAATTCGCTTTTATCGTTTACGTAAGGCAAAAGTGGTATTTGACCTTTGATAGTACCTACTTGTTATTATATTTAAGGCCTTATTATATAATCAACTATTATTATGTTAAACTTATATGACTCATGAATTCAGACGTGATTTTCGGATTCGTATTGTAGCTAAAGCAAACAATTTAAAATAAACTGAACATTATTAAGCACTATAAATATCTGTAGGTGGTACTACATAATTATATTCTCCCATTAAAATTATTTTTCAGCGTCATTATAATGAAATATATTAATGTTATTCCTTTTGAAACATTCAAAATAACTTTCAAATTGTAATGTTCTTAATTCTTTTATTGTAACAAATGCGCGTCTCATTAAAATCTCTACGTTGGTAACCCTAGCTTGGCAACACTTAAAGCCATAATACCGAGTCGTGCTTTGACCCTAATAAAGAGCCACCGTTTAAGTACCCTTGCTATGACGAAGTTCAGTTCCGAGCGTTCTCTCATTTTGAACACGGAAATAATTCTGAAATAAACTCCCTTTGATTCATCATAACTTTATATAGCTAATTTTGCTTGCAAATAAAATTATATTCCTCTGTATATTAATACGCGAAGAGAAATATCGGTAGCCCTTTTAAAGAATATTACCCGCACGGAGGAGTATGGGATTTGGAATAGATAAAAGTATACGTGGAGAGGAAGTGCAGAATCCTCAAATGTTTACGTAATAAAGGTTATAAACACATTTAACGGAAAAAAAAGCATTTGTTGTTTACGTTCATGCAGTCGATGTCAGACACACAATGGTCTATGGTCAGAATTGAGATTTAAAGAGGTATACCTACACTTTGACATGAAAACCTCAATAATATTATAATTTAATGAATAACGGTCAAATTTCAGCCAATTCTGGACTACTAGAATAAAAAATTCAGAGATATATTGAAGGATAAATAAAGATAAATCTGAATATTTTTAAGTTCAAATTATACTGGCACTGTCGGGAAACTTCAAGAGTGGGAATTTTCCGCAATGTAGAGCTCCTTCGGTATCATTGATGCATTTCCACATGTTAAAAAAAGAAACGTTTTTTTTTTGTTACGTTTCTTATATTTTAAAAACGTTGGAAATTGCCTTTACACATCTTACCTTGGTCTGAGAAGTGGAAGTATGAGAGACTCACTGTAAAAACAGGCAGAATCCGAATTAAAAGTCAGCGATGCCAGCATCATTATGTTGAACCGGACCTTATTCATCATAAGTATGCTCTGGGTTACCGTGGACACGCTCAGATACATTCGGGATTAAGAGGATCCCTTGGGGTACAAGATGTCTTTTTACCATCTTTTGCTCCCTGTTATTTGTCCTAGAGTCAGGCCAAGGCGTGACCTTCCCGATCCTATTCCGTAGTCTCCTTTAGTGTGTTGACTGGATCGTAGATGTCCATTGCCACGTAAAGTTCATGCTTTCAAGGATGGCATATAATATAACGTAGACCAAAACTTCGTTATGTTGCCTCGTCAATTCTTGAGGCTGTAGCTTCTTGTCCCTGTAGCTCGGGACCACAATACGAGCTACGGTACCTCCTGCCTGTCGTAAGAGGCGACTAAAAGGAGGCTTCTGGGGTTGCGAGCGACTAGAGTGGGAGCTCAAACCGCTCAGTAGCGATCCCGGGAAGGACGACAGTATGGGTGGCCGCATACCGTCATAAGCACCAGACTGCGTGGGATGAGGCATTTCCTCTCCCGGGAGTTAGGCCCGAAGGGGCCCCGCGCTAGGAGGACACCGGTGCGTTCCGCTGGAGATTCCGGAGTCCTCCTAGCTTACAGGAAGACCACCGAGGGGGTTTTGCTGCGGTAAAAGTCTCACATGACCCGATATCTCTCCCAGGATGTCGGGTACTTATTGAAGGTTTCCCCCTCGAAAAAAAAAGCTCCTAGACAAGGTCCCCAACCTATGAGACCTAAGTGAAATTTATTAGTATTTTTATAAACACTTCATAGTAATTTATTTTCGTGATATAATCCAAGTGAATAAATTGGAAACACATAATCAAGACTTTTCCATATTTATAAATCTGACACGATTCACGTAGATGGATATACATATATTTTATTTGGGTCACACACCACAGATCCACGATTTCAAATAATGTTGAAATATTTTTGGGTTCCGCATGAAGTATTACGGTTATGGTTCAATGATTAAACCGGTTGTTTTATTTTATTTTCGGCGTGTTTTCATATCATTTCGTATTTTCAATCTGTTGAAAGACATTTCTTAAATCTTGTTCCTATAATTTATTTATTCTTAAAATGTACGTAATATATTATATAGTCCTGTATTTAGGAAACTGACTACTGAGTCAACGACTATAAAGATAAATAAGATATAAAGATTAAAAATGAATCTCTCATAAGTTCAGGAATATTTAATGATAATGAAATTTGTCCATTTGCGACACCCCAAACAGAAGATGAAAGTTCATTCATGTCATAAACTATTTGATGCTATTGCATCCCCGAAAAGATTTTCAAGCGATGGTTAGCCAGCAAAATTAAAATAAATATAGCACAAAGATATTTTTAAACGCGACTTTATTCTAATAATATTGAGCCAACGCATTAGTTGTACGCTTGTTGTCTTTATTCACCAATTTACTTACATTTGCGCTCCGCCCGCTCGTAAAGTAATATTATCCACCGCTGGGCGAAGGCAATAGTGCCTCTTTTACGGGCCGCGAGCGGGCGTCACATGGGAAATTATTTGACGTGGCGTTTAATGGATTTTTGCCTTCATAACATGCTACCTACAGGCAAATAAAAATACGGGCATACAAAGTACTTAAATATCTAGGGTGGCGCAATATTTTTAGCAGTGACAATTTTTTTTTCGCAAAGTTCTGGATGCTTCCATTTTCGGTTAACTCGTAAGCTTGAAATTGCTCAGATATTGAAGTTTTTGTCGAAATCTATTCCTAACAGAATTAAGTGGAGACGCTGGAAGTAATTGATATAAAGGAAAATGTATTTGTAACGCATTATATAAATACTAAGAGTGAGAAATAAAAAGAAGACCTCGTAGTTTTTGATATTCAATATAGTACGGGATTTGCCAACGCGAAGGTACGTTTGGAGATTATTTGAGATTTTTTTTAAATATCAGCAAAACTTTCAAAAGACACAAAATTCCATGTTTTTGTTTTTGTATTATCTATTCTCTTTTGTTTTATTCGTAGTACATTAACTGCAAGAAGTAACCACAATATAGATGTCTATAAGGATATTCAATATATTTTGATTAATAGTTGCGGAGGACGTTAGTCGTAGTCGGTACTAATATGGAATGTCGGGGCTACTACTAATTCTAGTAATAACACAGATCGTTCTGTTCCACCTTGACACATGTCCGATGCGTTTGTTAATTTAAATATGTCGCATAATTAAAACTTGTTAAATTGGAATCATTACATGTTTGACAATAGCATAACTGCTCTGGAACGCCCTGCCGGTTGAAATTAGAAAAGCCGTTAGTAGAGGCTCCTTCAAGAGATTGGTTCGACTATATTATTTAAAATCTTAGCATATCTGTACATCTACGTATTTTGTTGCCATATGTATGTATACTGGATTTGTATATGTATTTGTATCGTTATGTTAATATATGTGTAGTACCCTTTGTATTAGTATTTACATGTTATACTTATATATTATATTATAATTATATATTGTATTTATTTATTATATCTGTATATATGATTTTGTTGTGCCTACCACATCTTCTCACCATCACCCTGGGTTGACTGGTAGAGAATGCCATTAGGCATTAAGTCCGCCCTTTTTAACCTAACTATAGGTAAACAATAAAGATAAATGCTAGCTGATGATGGTTTATCCTGTTTTTATTTATTTAACGATAGGCTAGATGGAATACGCGTTCCAAGAAAGTGCCCCTTAACTCTTCTTCTAGTACCCCAAAATAGGATTCACATTGTGTTCTTTACCACTTGACTGAACATGAACTGTTGGTTGATTAAATCACCGAGCTTAGATATGAACTGATCAATAAAATCATTTATTAGACATCATTCGTTCTTACTCAGTATTATTCAAACTTTTAAAACGCCTCCACCGCGGTGCTTTTTCTGTACAATTAAATAATCCTATAGCCCACTTCGAGCCAACATACGATTGCATCATCATTTCAAAGAATATTAAAAAAACATTAGCATGCTAAAAGCATACTATAGTTAATTATGTTACAAAAAGTTATAGGTAAGTAATGTAATCAAACTATTCTAAACACAACGCTTGATACTAGTTATTAGTTTTTGTACGTTTGATATTTCTGTTGGCTGACTTGCGTCATACATGTCCGATTTGCTTTTTGTTTTATTGTTAGCGGATGTCTCTATGTTTTTAAAGTAATAAAATTATTCATTACTTAGTTTTTCAGAAAGATTTTACAACTATACATACATATACCGTCCCTTAACGTAATTGTCTCTAAACAGCTAAAGTAACAATAAGCAAACTTTAAAAAAACTGACAAACTATGGAGAAGGAAGTCCTGAAAGATGACCTGATCTCGATAGACAGCATAGGCTTCCTAGTCTGAAATTTCTAGTTGAAAAACCTAACGTAGACAGAAGAAAAAGGAGGGACCATTGAGCACAAAACTTAATAGGGTAGTGATTTCTCTCAAACAGTTAATAGTTAGATACCATAAAATGAACTGTGTATATAAAATTGATGTAAAAAAAAGTCGTATATGTTATTGCAAGGCTTAAGAACGATAACCAAAAGAATCTTTGCCAATATTCGTAAGTCTTGGGAAATATATTGTATAGACAGCATTTGAATGCAAGAATCAAGCAATTCGTACGAAACTCTCTTCCGTAAGGGCATTTAACTACCTAAGCACACTCTGACAAACAATCGCTAAGAAATCCGTGATTGTAATATGAATTTGTATTATAATATGCGGTTTTTCACAGGTTTAATTATAAAGGGTCTTCGATACGATTCATCCTCGGTGATCCCAGATGTCGATATTGATTGTCTAAGATATTGTCGAGCCATAAGCCCCTCTTAATATCTACTCGTACGTGTGTATTGATATAAAAGCATACAATTCATCAACATAGATGAATTTAAAGTAACCAATTTATACAAAAACAAAAAATACCACTGACAAACTTAAAACCAAGTAGATAGACAAGATCAATAAAATAAAAAACATTGTTCATAACATATGAAAATTTCGATTTTCAGGCACCTCTGCCACCACCACAATGGGAAGGCATTTTCGAGGCAATAAACGTAAATACCAGATGCCCTCAAAAGATGATTGGCCTCGTAATTGGCGACGAAGACTGTTTAAAAATAAACATTTATAAACCAATTGACTCTGATTCTCATAAACTGCTACCAGTCATGGTCTTTATTCACGGTGGTGGGTTTTACGAGGGCACAGGCATGCCATTCCTCTATGGAGGAGACTATTTTGCTGAACATGGCGTCGTTATTGTTGCCATCAATTACCGTCTAAATATTGAAGGATTTCTATGCCTTGGTATAAAAGAAGCACCAGGAAATGCTGGTCTTAAAGATCAACTATCGGCACTTAGATGGATCCGGAAAAATATAAAAGCTTTTAACGGTGATCCAGACAATGTAACATTATTTGGCGAAAGTGCAGGTGCGGTATCCACTTCTTATCTCATTCTGTCTCCCGCAGCTAAGGGTTTATTTCATAAAGCAATCCTACAAAGCGGTGCTACCATAGCTCCTTGGGGTATTCAACATGATCCTATCAAAACAGCGAGCAATTTGGCCAAAGAATTTGGTTACAACACGACTGACCCTTATAAGATTTATAATGTATTATCAAAACGAACTTATAACGAACTGATAAGCATTATTAAATACACAAAAATGAAAAGTCATATCACGTCTGAGATTTTATTTGTGCCTTGTGTAGAAAACAATATACCAGGTGTAGAACCAATAGTTACGGAATATCCTAGTGACATAATATTATCAGGTAATTATACAAAATTACCAATGATAATCGGGTTTAATGATAACGAAGGGATATACTTCACA